>VNJY01005015.1:0-27033 GCA_008042715.1 Drosophila bocki | reverse complement strand
AATAACTTTAGATAATAAGAATACAAATTGTTAGACTAAATATAATTTTTTCTTGACTAGTGCAATAACTATAAGCTAATCACTTGTCGCACTAGGATAAAAACAAAATAAATGAAATGAAATGAAATTGTAAAAGTTGTAAAAAAAGAAAAACTAGTTAAATAAATAATAAAAATAATTAAATAAAATATATATATAGCTAGTAAAATTCGTAAATTAATAATAAATAAATAACGAATAACTTTAGATAATAAGAATACAAATTGTTAGACTAAATATAATTTTTTCTTGACTAGTGCAATAACTCTATAAGCTAATCACTTGTCGCACTAGGATAAAAACAAAATAAATGAAATGAAATGAAATTGTAAAAGTTGTAAAAATAGAAAAACTCGTTAAATAAATAATAAAAATAATTAAATAAAATATATATATGTATAGCTGGTAAAATTAGTAAATTAATAATAAATAAATAACGAATAACTTTAGATAATAAGAATACAAATTGTTAGACTAAATATAATTTTTTCTTGACTAGTGCAATAACTCTATAAGCTAATCACTTGTCGCACTAGGATAAAAACAAAATAAATGAAATGAAATGAAATTGTAAAAGTTGTAAAAATAGAAAAACTCACCCCCTTGCCAAGGACATCGATGCCGGGTATGACGCTCTCCTTGGCTATGCTCTGGAGCACCCGCGGTGTTCCATACATGGCGCCCAGGCAGGAGGACATGCTGGAGACATAGATGCCGGCCAGCAGCAGGAAATGCACTGCCGACACCTTGACAGAGATCATAAAGTCCGTGTACAAAATAGGACGCTGGCAGGTGGCGCCCAAAAACAAGACAAACACCAGGTAAAGAAAGGTCCTAAAATAAAACAGAAAAATGTAGAAAAGAATGTCACCTTCTTACGCCCAAAAGCCTCTCCTTACGAAGTGCCAAACGCCGCCAAAGTGCCATTGGGTATGTCCGTGGATGGAGCACGCAAATCTCCGCTCATATTGATGCCCGACAGCACACCAGTGACGGTGGGAAAGAACACACCAAAGACACGGAACCACGAGTACCCATCCTCATATTTTGGCCACAGATTCTCCACAAAGTTACCAGTTACCCAGCCATCCACGCCGTGTTCTTCAAAGGGAAACCAAGACAGAAGAAGTGAGTCAACTCTTTGGGGATTTCCTCCTCATCCCAGCAAACACTCACTACTATCCTCGGTGATGAAGCTGCCCACCATAAAGTCCAGCGCCGAGATAAGCAGAATCATCAGCAAGATAAACTGCAGCTTAATCACCCACTTGACGCCGGCCACATTGATGCAGCCCAGCAGCAGGACAGCCGCCGTGGCAAAGCCCCTGATGGCCCACTTGTTGCCCTCGAGACCCACCAAGCCGGCCATGGACTCACCGAAACCCATGACATTCAAGGCACATCCCACCGCCTGGCCAAAGCAATATAGCAACCCGAGGGCGCCGCCAAAACGGGAGCCCAGGGTGTGGGCAATCAGGAAGTAGACTCCGCCGCTCTCCACGCGACACCGCTCGCAGATACCAATGGCGGACAGGACACTGACCAGGGCAATTACCACCGTGCAGAAGATTATCAGCACCGCATTGAGGATGCCCGCCTGGGCCACAATCCAGCCGGAGCGGAGGAACACAATGACGCCGAACACATTGATCAGGCAGGAGGTGAAGACCCCATCCCAGGTGCCAAAGAGCACCGGTTGCGAGATGAAGAAGTTCGAGCGCCACCTGTTGAGGGATGGGGATGTTATCTGGGTAATCCTCGTGTGGACTGGTTACTGTTTCTTCCTTACCAAGGCTTGTCGCCCTGCTCGCCGGCAAAGATCTCATTAGCTCCGGAGGCATGATGGCCACCGGCCGCATATGTATACTCATTGCCCAGGTCCACGAAGCCGCCGGTATTGTTGTTGGTCCTCTGGCGGAAACTGGCCACCGCCACCTCACCATCGTCATCGTCGCCGCCGAGGCCGAAGCGTTGCCAGTCCACGGTGCGACCACGGTTACCGTTATGGCCATCAGCAGCAGCAGCAGCGCCGCTATTACTCATCTTGGTTTCTCCGCTTGTTCCGCTTTCCCCTCGCCTCTGCAATCTTCCGTTGCTTTTTGTTGGTGTTTCTCCTTGGTTCTCCTCGCTTGCCTGGGGTTATCTACGCGTCTATTCCGGCGTAATCGCGGCAATTAACTGATTGGTGATTTGGTTTCTATTGGCGTTCCTATGTATTTCTGCACCCACAACCACACACATCCATCCACGCAGGCAGGCGGAGTGTCGGGCAGTCAATTGGGCAGGAGTTGGCCTCAGGCGGGCCTCTGGCTTACTGGCTGCTGGAGCTGGGCATTGTTGTGGTCGGGCAGCATTCGGTTGTGTCGGTAAATGTGTAAAATGTAAAATAAAAACACTTTCTCATTTGTAAACGAATAAGCAAGTCGTCATCGATAACGATAGGCGATGACGATGATGAGGCGATAGGCGATGATCGGCCAGGTTGCCAGATTGTTTATGCGGTATATTAGAATTTCATTTTTATTTTTATTTATAATTTTATTGTAAAGTATTCTAATTTAAAGCTAATAATTATAATCAAAGTAGTTTGAATATAAATTAAATAGAGGTAAAGTTTTAATATTTTTTCAACAATCACTGCTCTCTCTCTCTCTCTCTCTCTCAACAAGGTGGCAACGCCGTGCAGCCACTGCCTCGCACGTGTTGTTGCGTGCGTTTTGCTGCTGCTTAAAATGGCCAAAACAAAAGGGAAAAACTCGGAAAAGCCGGGCAAGAAGGTTAACAAGGAGAAGGTGAAACCCACCACCTCGTCGCAAGCCGTCAAAGCCTCCAAAGTCGCCACCGCCAACGGCACTCCAGAGGAGAACGGAATCTGGCGGGATGCCCGCTTTCAGCATTTGCTGGCCGATCCCCGGTTCCGGGGTGTGCCCAAGGTGCAGCGCAAGGTGAAGATCGACAAGCGGTTCCAGGGCATGTTCACCGACGACAAGTTCAAGGTCAAGTACACGGTGGACAAGTACGGCCGCCCGGTGAATAAGAGCAATGCCGAGGATCTGCGCAAGTTCTATGAGCTGGATGAGAACGATAGCGACAGCGACGAGGAGGCAGAGGAGCAAGTGAAAGAGAAGGAGGAGAAAGCGGAGGCATCCGACGAGGAGCAGCAGGAGCGACGCGCCGAAGAGCTGGCCATAGCCGATTTGCAGGGAAGCGATGCCCTTGAGGACAGCGATGACGACTCTGATCTCCCCCAGAATCTGCGCGAACGCTTGACCAACCCGGACGTGGACTATGCCCGCGGCGAAGGCCGCCTCATGACAGACTCCTCCTCGGACGAGGATAGCGCCGCCGAAGAGGAGGACGACGCGGGCCCCGAGCTCCAGATTGATCATGTGTGGGGCGAGCTGGACAACGATGCCGAAAGCACCGAGGAGAGCACACGCCGCCTGGCCGTCTGCAACATGGACTGGGATCGCATTCGTGCCGAGGATCTTATGGTCATGCTGAGCTCATTCCTGCCGCCCGGCGGCACTATACTCAGCGTTAAGATCTATCCCTCGGAGTTTGGCAAGGCGCGCATGGCCGAGGAGGAGGTGCATGGGCCCAAGGAGCTGGTGGAGCGACGCGAGGAGCCCTCCGACGATGACTCCGATGAGGAGGAGGAGGAGCTGGTGCGCGAGCAGGACAGCGACGCGGAGGAGGGCGACGACTATCACATGGAGAAGCTGCGCCAATATCAACTGAATCGCCTGAGATACTACTACGCCGTGGTGGAGTGCGACACCGTGGCCACCGCCGACAAGGTGTACCAGGAGTGCGATGGCATCGAGTACGAGAGCTCCGCCACACGCGTCGACCTGCGCTTTATCCCGGACGATACCAGCTTTGAGGAGGACACGCCCAACGACGAGTGCCACGAACTGCCCGATGCCAGTAGCTACAAGCCCCGCCAGTTTACCACCACGGCCCTGCAGCAGGCCAAGGTGGATCTGACCTGGGACGAGACGGCGCTGGACAGGCGGGAGCTGGGCGACAAGCTATCCAGCGGCCAGGTGGACAAGCTAACGGACAAGGAGTTGCGCCAGATAGTGGCCTACAGCAGCGAAGAGGAGTCTGAGGAGGAGGAGGAACAGGAGCAGGAAGAGCAGGAACAGAAGCCTGTAAAGCCCAAGAAGCCTAGCAAACAGGAACGCATTGCCAACTACAAGAACCTGCTGGCCGAGATTCTGCAGAAGGAGAAGCAGGAGAAGGAGCAAAAGTACGAAATGGAAATGTCCTGGAATGTCACCGATGACACGCCCGGGCAGGAGCAGGCGAAGGAGCCCCCCGCCGAACTGACGCCCATCGAGAAGGTGCTGCAGAAGCGCAGCGAGAAGAACAAGCTGCGCAAGGAGCAGCGCCGCCAAAGGCAGCTGGAAGCCAACGACGACAGTGATGCCTCCCTGGTGCCCGATGGCATTGACCTAAACGATGCCTACTTTGCCGAGGAGTTTGCCAACGGTGACTATGCTCCGCCCAAGACGAAGCAGCAAAAGAAGAAGGCCAAGTCCAAGTCCAAGTCAAAGGGCAACGGCGAGGAGAACGACGACGACGAGCAAAAGCAGCAGGAGAGGGAGCTGGAGCTGCTGCTGGACGATGGCGATGGGCGGGATGAGAAGCAGCACTTTAGCCTGAGCAAGATCCTCAAGCAGGAGGAGCTGGAGCAGTCGGCCAGTGGCTCCAAGCGCAAGCGTCGCCAGCAACTGAAGAAATCAAAGAGCAGGCAATTGGAGGCCACGGAGAAGCCCGATGACGATTTCCAGGTGAATGTGGAGGATGCCCGCTTCAAGGCCGTCTACAAGTCGCATGAGTTCAACATCGATCCCACCCACTCCCACTACAAGGCCACCAAGGGCATGCAGCGGATCATCGGCGAGAAGCTGAAGCGACGCCAGGAGCAGATTGAAGGCGGCGGCGGCGGCGACGAGGAGCCAGCGGCGGCCCCAAAGCGCAGCAAGCAGCAGCTGGAGCAGAACGCCCTGGTCAAGAGCCTCAAGCGAAAGATCCAGCAGCAGGAGCAGCGGGGGGGCCAGAAGCTTTAGGGGATGTACAGACTAGAAATTAAATGGTTAATCTTATGCCACTTTCCCAGACTTTTCTTTGGATGGAACTCATAATTTATTGCTTAATCCTAACATGGGGGGCACCTGCTCCTCCTTTCTAGTATCTATAGTCGAAGTACTGCCTGTACAGCGCCGCTGTGATCCCGGCATCCACATGGTAGAGATCCGGCAGGCAGATGCGACGCTTCGGCTCGTAGACGATCATCAGCTCGCAGATGCGCGCCCACACGGGCTCGTACAGTCGCCGGATGAGCTGGCAGTCGAGCTTGGGACGGACCAGAGCCTGGATAACGGCCTGAAGCTGGGCAGGAGTGACAGAGGCGCCGCCACCCGTCTCCAGGAGCGCTGTAAACGGACTCCTGCCCAGGCACAACTCGTAGAGGACCAAGCCCAGTGACCATATATCCGATTTGAAGTCCACCTTGCCCTGGCTGGACATCGCCTCCGGCGCCATGTACAACGGTGTGCCCATGCCCATGCCCATGCCCGCCTGCAGCTGTGTGCTGGGCGCATGGACATTGGAGATGCCAAAGTCGGCGATCTTGACCCGGTCATTGGCATCCAGCAGCATATTCTCCGGCTTGATGTCCCGATGGATGACGCACCGGATGTGCAGGTACTCCAGGCCCACGACCATGTCGCAGAAGTAACGCAACAGGCGCTTCTGCGGCACGCCACCCGTTGATCCGCCCCTTGGCAGGCGCTGGATCACGTCCCGCAAGGTGCCATTGGGCACATACTCCATTACGATGTTGACGGTGCCGGCGTGGTTGAAGGAGCGCAGGAACTGGACGATGTAAGGGTGACGAAGCTGCGATATAATGTACACCTCCTCCATGATTGGACGCAGCTCGGTCTTGGGATTGCGCACAATGATCCGTTTGACGCAGACATTACGGGTTTCGCCTTCGGCGTCGCGCTGCTGGCAGAGAAACACCCGGCCGAAGGTGCCCTGGCCGAGCACACGCACTGCCCGCAGCTTGGAGTCGCCCAGATCCATAACAAGGTGAGTTTCTTTTCGGTTATGGTTATTTAATTTGTGCTTTGGCGCAACCTGATTCCGTTTTTCACCTTTAACTCTGCGCAGGCGCGCCAATTTTCGATTAAGGAATAGAATCAGGACATCGATAGTCGATACATAACAGAACTTTTAAATCGTTGCAGCTTCTGAGAAATGAACTGATGATCGATAGTCGATACATAACAGAACTTTTAAATCGTTGCAGCTCCTAAAAAAATTAACTGATGATTTCTCTTTAAATAATCCATTTTAACAACCTCTAAAAATTGTTGATAATTTTATTTAAGGAATATAAATTGATTTAATAATCTTTTGGCACATTTTTGTAGCTTATTATCTATTTGTTGTTGTCTTTTGCCACACATTTAACATTATTGTGCAACTTGACACTTTCAAAATGTAGCTATCTATCCCAATTTCTTAACAATTTTATTATTATAATCATTAAAACAAAATTCATTAAGCGGAAAATGCCAATTGGAAATAGTTGCGCAACTGGGCAGCACTGGAGCTGTCAGAATCGATCGATTACTCCGCTTATCGATTGTTATCCTTGAACCAGTTTTTAAATTTGAATTTTTTTTTTTTTGGAATTTTCCTCATTGGGTAAGCGGGCGCTTCCTGCTAATTGCGACGTTATATAATATTTATAATTAAAAACTCCACGCGAGACAAAGGCGACATGGCCAAATATTGAAATATCCATGTGGATGCAGTGCCACAACGGGCGGCTTTATGGCTGTTATGCAAATTGTGGGGCCGGGAAAAGCAGTTTACTTTTACTTTTCCAAATCGATTATATGTGCACACACTCAGAGAGAGAGAGAGAGAGAGAGAGAGAGAGAGAGAGAGAGGAGGCAGAGAGAGAGAGAGACAGGGAGCGCGCCCAGAGCACACTAACCCAATAAATCGGTGGCTTTAAGCAATTTTTGAATGATTTTTCGGGGCTTTTCCGCGAGCTTCCCAAGTCGGACGTTCACCTGGCTGGCAAAAATGCCTGGCCTGGCCTGGTGTTACCTAATAGTGTTGTGCTGCATTTTAATTGCTCCATTGCCTTGCCTTGCCTCAAAATGGGATCAACACCAGACGCACCTTTCACCCATGTTGCCACAACGCATCGACGGCGCGGCAAGGCCCTTCACTCTCAATCTCAATCTCAAATCCATCATTTATCATCGATTAGCGACAGTGACAAATTGGAAAGCACTTTCAGAAATGCGGAAGCCAGTCTATCGTTCGAAATTAGCCAGGATCAATATCGATAGCGATAACTAAGTAACGGATTTATATGCAATTTAAATGGGAGTGGGAATGAGTAAATGGTAATAATAATAGTTTTTAATTTACATAAATAGATGTTTATAATTTTAAGCATAATTAATAATACTAAAAGAATCAATAATGGAATGAAAATATTAGCGCTGAACCAATATTTATAACTTTTAGATGGTGAAAAGGATTTCGCGGCTTCTTTAAGTCCATTTTCTATTTGTTTTGTTTGTTTTGAAGTTTTTGGTTTGTTTTGCTTTTGTGTCGTTGCCTAATTGCCTTGGACTTGCATGGAAGCGGCGACTGGTTTGGCGTTGTTTTTGGGTGGTTAACCCGTTGATTGGCAACGGGTTTTCTCCTGGCGGGCGCAGGAAACTGGCCTTAGGCCTCCGATGACGGTGACGGCCACATGTAGTATGTATACGTAATCTTTGCTTTAATTGAACCACTAACGCACGCATATGCATCGGGAATCGAATTTCCCAAACAATTGTGGCAGCGGCCATAAATTACCAAGCAGCGGCTGCGGCGGCGCCTCGACTTTGACTTGAAGTTCGTTGCCGTTCCATTCCATCGAATGATTGCATGTTGTTGTTGTTGTTGTTGTTGTTGTGTGTTGCACATTTCTCGTTTCACCAGAGCTCTCTCAGTTTGGGTATAAATCGAATCTAGTACCGAACGTCAAGCCACATTCAGCCAGCAACCGTCAAGGAGAGCGCCTCGCGTAACGAATTCTTCGACAAGAAAAAACCGATTATTATTTTTTTAAGTGTTTACTGTGGATTTAACAGTGTTTTAAAAATAAAAACAAAGCAACAAGCAATCAAAAGACATGCTGAAATTCATTGTAAGCAGAACCCAATTGGAATATATATTTAAATCGGGATAAAAACAACCCAGGATGTGTTTGGAGCTTAAGGATTCTTAACCATATAAAATGTGTGAAATGTAGAAAATATATAGAGTTTTTCTGAATTTAAATATTCAGCTTAAAGCTAAACAAAAAAGGATAATCATCACCTTTTTGAGGCTACAGATTAAAGTGATTTTGTGATCATTTTCTAGTTTTTCTAGTGAACTTTTTGCTTATTAAAATTAAAGAAATATCCCTACTATCCCTATTTGCATCGAAACCCTCAACTCAATTTCTGAAATAAATCTTGCAGCTTCCCTGTTTGATCCTGGTGGCCGCTAGCGCAGCGCTCAAGATCCACGATTACCACCACCATCACCAGGAGCATGATGAGTACGAACACCACCATGATGAACACCATCAGGAGCCCGAGCACGAGGAAACGGAGCTGCACCACGAGGTGGACCACAAGCATGCCACTTCGCATCAGAGCGTCAAGTTCCATCATTACCATGCCGTGCCCGTCTACATTAAGAAGGAGGATCAGCATCTGGTGAAGAAGCCCATCGAGATTGGCGGCACCAAGCAGAAGCTGAAGATCCTGCATCCCAAGACCGAGCACAATCACAACCACGGCCTGGTCCTCGAGAATCACAGCGAATCGCATCTGCACGAGCACGGTCACTACGAGGAGCCGGTTCACCACGAGGAGCACTATGAGCACTATTCGCACCACCATGAGTAAGGGTCTGGATCGCTCCAGGATCTGGAATATCTGATTGCCAAATGAGTTTTCGTAGGGTTTTCGTTAGCGTCTAAGGTTTTCCACAACTTTAATTTTAATGTTTCTGCTGTTAATAAAGCGTTCACCTAGAGTATTATTCAAATCAAGATTTTTTTATCTTCTGAGACATAGAAAATTTGTATTACTAGTTTCAAAATAGCCGCGCGTGATTGTAAGAATCGATAATCCGATAATCGATAGGCGTTCGACTGGACTGCCTGGTGTGACCAGACCATGCTCCATAGCGTGTTTCAGCGCGATCGCGCCACGGTCACACTGCTGGCGAAATCAACACGGATTTCGCACATTATTTTTGTTTTTTGTGGAAAAGGAAACACGGCGGGCGACATGGGCGATGTGGACAAGTGGATCGAGACGGTGAAGGAGTGCAAGTACCTGCCGGAGAATGAGCTGAAGAATCTCTGCGAGATGGTGTGCGACATACTGCTGGAGGAGACAAACATACTGCCCGTGAGCACGCCAGTTACCGTGTGCGGCGATATCCATGGCCAGGTGAGTGGTGGATCTTCCAGGGGAAGATAAATGCCAGCATTTATAACCCAACCCACACCCACACTGTTTCCCCTGCAGTTCTACGACCTGGAGCAGCTGTTCCGGACGGGCGGCCAGGTGCCGGACACAAACTACATATTTATGGGGGACTTTGTGGACCGTGGCTACTACTCGCTGGAAACGTTCACCCGCCTGCTGACCCTCAAGGCGCGCTACCCCAGCCGGATAACCCTGCTGCGCGGCAACCACGAGACCCGTCAGATCACCAAGGTCTACGGCTTCTTTGACGAGTGCTTCAGCAAATACGGCAATGCCAATGGCTGGAAGTACTGCTGCAAGGTCTTTGATCTGCTCACCATAGCCGCCGTATGTCCTGCTCTGCTCTGCCTGTAATCTTTTGGATATTTACTAACCTAACCCACACCTCCTCCACCACAGATCATCGACGAGGAGGTTCTGTGCGTTCACGGCGGCCTCAGTCCCGAGATCATCACCCTGGACCAGATCCGGACCATCGAACGGAACGGTGAGATTCCCTACAAGGGGGCCTTCTGCGATCTAGTGTGGTCCGATCCGGAGGATATGGAGTACTGGGGCCAGAGTCCACGCGGCGCCGGCTGGCTGTTTGGTCACAATGTCACCAAGGACTTTATGACGATCAATAGCCTGGATTTGATCTGTCGGGCCCATCAGCTGGTCAACGAGGGCATCAAGTACATGTTCGAGGGCAAGCTGGTGACCGTGTGGTCGGCGCCCAACTACTGCTATCGCTGCGGCAATGTGGCGGCGATCCTCAGCTTTGAGACGGCGCAGCAGCGGCAGACGAAGATCTTCATGGCTGTGCCGGATGCGGAGCGGGTGATACCCAAGCAGAACACGACGCCGTACTTCCTCTAAGTCGATGTGATTCGAAGCAAACCAAACCAAACCAAACCGATCCGATCCGATCCGATCCGCCCACCATTCTGGGGAGATTATAGATGTACGCTTCTTGGAACCCAAGCGGAGGGCAGCCTTCGATTCTGGGCCAACTGTCTACCCAAACCGCCTTTATCGCCGCCTTTACCCCCAACACGCCCCCAGACACTCCCACTCCCAACACGCACACACACCTGCAATATGCGCTCCTATTTTTTTTTTAATGCAAAAACATATCTGTTTCGTAAGGTCAAAAGTGAATCCTATTAAGTGCAACAAAGATTCATGTTTTGTGTTTCTTTTTTTATTAGAATTTAAATTTAAAAATGAGTATTGTATTTACTGTTTCAAGCAAGCGCCACATATATTTGTATATATATGTATTTTGTATTCCAAAAATTTATTTATTTCCGTGCGAAAAACAACAAGAATTGTATACATTTTGTATTTAATAGCAGGGAATGCTTTTTGAGGAGCTCCGGAGAAGGTGGCACAATCCTGGAATAGGAATATTAATAAAAAACCAACTGTGTGATTCCGATTAAAAAATTGAAAAAAAAAAACAAGCAAATAGGACTTTTTTTTAGGGTGGTTTGTTTATAAAAAGGGTATTTTTTTAAATTAATATTTCCCTTTAAATGAAAACTAAATAATAAAAATAAAAGAAAAAATAATAATAAAAGAGGAACCCATTAAAAAAATATTATTTTATATTGTAAAATCAGTTTTTTTTATATTAAAATTTTTTTTGTATAATTTTCTAAATTTTGAACAGCTAAAAAATTGTATAGCTCGGCCAAAAAAGCATTAATTTTAAATCGGAAAACTGTTTTGTGTCAGTTTTTATGAGGTTAACAAATCTGCATACTTTATTTGAAATTTAAAAAAATTAACATTTTTCATCAAAATCTGAGAATTTTAATGATGTAACCCCTTATCCAATTTTCTAAAAATGGCTCAAAATTAGTTTTCCTCCTGACTTGGCTTAATCGACTCTCCTTTTAATGCTGATCAAGAATATATATGGTTTATAGGGTCGGAAATGACTCCTTCACTTAGAAAAAATATTATTTTACATTAGAAAATCCGATTTTTTATATCAAAAAATTTCGTATAATAACCAGAATTTTTTAAATTTAAAAATATCATAACTTTGCCATAAAAGCATTAATTTCAAATCGGAAAACTGTTCTGTGCAAGTTTTTCTACAGTTAATAAATCTGCATACTTAATTAAATTATTTAAAAAATTCAAATTTTTGCCAAAATCTGAGAATTTTAATGATGTAACCCCTTATCAAATTTTGAAAAAATCTCAGAAAAATAGTTCACCCTCAAACATGGCTTAATCGATTCTCCTGTTAATTAAGAATATATATGGTTTATAGGGTCGGAAATGACTCCTTCACTTAGAAAAAATATTATTTTACATTAGAAAATCCGATTTTTTATATCAAAAAATTTCGTATAATAACCAGAATTTTTTAAATTTAAAAATATCATAACTTTGCCATAAAAGCATTAATTTCAAATCGGAAAACTGTTCTGTGCAAGTTTTTCTACAGTTAATAAATCTGCATACTTAATTAAATTATTTAAAAAATTCAAATTTTTGCCAAAATCTGAGAATTTTAATGATGTAACCCCTTATCAAATTTTGAAAAAATCTCAAAAAAATAGTTTTCCCTGAAACATGGCTTAAACGATTCTCCTTTTAATGCTGATCAAGAATATATAGGGTTTATAGGGTCGGAAGTGACTCCTTTATTTAGAAAAAATATTATTTTATATTTTAAAATCCATTTTTTAGAATAATTTTTTTTTCTCAATTTTTTAAAAGTTTTTTAACTTCCATAACTCGGCCAAAAATGCATTAATTTTAAATCGGAAAATTGTTCCTTGTTAGTTTTTGTGAACTAAATAAATCTGCATACTGTATTTAAAATTAAAATTGTATTAAATTGTTGAAAATATTAACAAAGTAACCCCTTAGAAAATTAAAAATAATAAAACAAAGTAAATTATAATATAATTAAGCATTTATTGTTTCACATTTTGTTGATATTGTACAAGATTATTGTTGTTGTAAGCTGCGGGCACACTGCGAAATTATCGACCTATCGATGATCCTCTGCGGGCACACTGCGAAATTATCGACCTATCGATGATCCTCCACCTCTAGCCCTGCCATCACAATTGTTTGGGCCGCCGCAGAGTTGGCAGCACCACAGAGACAATGGACAAGGACAAGGACAGGGAGATGCATGACGCTCTCCGGCGGAGGCTTCTAGACGCCGAATCTGCGGCCCAGCAGGATGAGGCAACGCGCCAACGGCACCTGCAGCTGCTCCAGGATCTGTGGCAGCCGAAGGGCACACCAGTGGGCGTGCCGAGCGAGCGGCTGCGGCAGCTGTTCGAGGAGGTGCGAGCGAGAGGGGACCACGACCTGTTGCGGAACTGGCAGCTGTGGCTAAGCGAGCTGATCCTGGCCAGGCGAGTGATCCTGGTGCGGTCACACCTGCTGGCCGAGTGGCTGATGGGCGGCGGGCAGCGTGAGAAGCTGGCGGAGGAACTGAATCTGCTGTTGTCGCTGCTGAAAACGCTGCCCAAGGAACACCTGCCCGGCTGCTGGTCAGCATTGGCCATGTTGCCCCATCCCAAGGATGTGAAAGCAGCTCTGCTCCTCATCAAGTGCCAGGAGGCAGTGCTGGCCGACTTGGAGCAGGCCGAGGAGGCGGAGGGCAGTGCCAGCAGTCGAAATGCTGCCGATTCCCTCGTTCAATGCCACTTCGATGGCCGCTGGCTGGAGGCGGAGGCCAGGGAGCAGGAGCAGCTTCCCCTGATAGTGGGGCACAGCCTGCAGCTGCTCCAGAAGCTGGTGGCCAGGCAGCCAATGGACTATGCGGTCCAGCATGTGCCCGAGCTGATGGGCCTGGTCCAGTGTTACGTGCAATGCGGAGCGGAAGGTGAGGCGCCAGCCAAGCTGCAGCTGCCGCGGAGGGTGCAGCCTGCCCAGCAATCGGCCGCCTATGGCCACGAGGAGGAGGAGCCACACGAGTCGGAGCAGCAGAAAGCCCGTTCGGGCGGACGCAAGAACAAGGTGCGCAAGATGAGATCCCTGGCCAAGCAGCGAAACCAAAGCAACAACAACAACAACCAGGTCAGCAGCGACTCTCTGCTGGCGGAGAGTGCTCCACGGGACCGCCTGCTGCTGATGGGCAACCAGGACTACGGCTGTCTCACCGGCGACTCCGGCGAGAATTGTCCCCCCTCCGATTCGGATCAGCAGCTGCCGGGACCCAAGCAGCTCCGTCAGCTGCAGGCCAAGGTGCGGATCTCTGCGCTGCAACTGCTGGGATCTCTGGCCAGGCAGCTGCCCCGCCGCACGCTCTACGGCTACTGGCACATCCTCTTTCCCAGCGCCGACTCTGGTGGTGGTCACCTGCTGCTCGTGGCCCAAACGGACGGTAACTCCCGCTGCCGGGCGCTGGCCCTCCAAGTGGCCGCCCAGCTGCTGTACGGATCCAAGGGCTACCTGAGCCAGGCCTGCTCCCGGGGCCCCAGCAATTACACGCCCTTCGCCATGAGCCTGGCCAGCTGCGTCCTCTCGGCCTATCGCTCGCTGTGCTCCATTCTGGAGCGGGAATATGCGCCGCCGGTGCTCACCCAGTGCCTCAAGTGCCTGGCCGTGCTCGTGCAGGCCACACCCTTCGAGCAGCTGGAGATGGGCTTCGTCTACGGGTTTGTGGGCCACGTGAAGAAGCTGATCAAGAGCGCGGACTCGCCGGTGGCCGTTGCGGCCTTGCTGGTGATGGAAATGCTGGTGGCCACGCCGAAGCTAACGCCAGAGATGGCCAGCGCCATAGGACTACCAGCTGCCAGATCCCAGCGGGATCTCAAGCTGGAGGAGGAGCTGCAGCAGTTGGACTTTCATGAGCTCTGCGATTCGGATAAGGAGTTGGAACTGGAGGAGGAGGAGGAGGAGGAGGAGGCGGAGCAGCAGCAGGAACAGCTGGCGCAGCACAGATCAGAGGCTGCCCCGGCCATTCCCCGGAACTCCTGGCTGCTGCGGCAGGTCCTGAGGCAGCTGGAGAGCCTGGGCACGGGGCCACCGATGCGTGTGGAATGCTTCCAGGTCCTGCTGGCCATGGCCACCCATGTGGAGTTACTCCGCGGCCATCAGGCCCGCTTGGCCAAAGTTTTGCTTGCCGGTTTGCAGGACACCACCACCACGGCTGATGTGCGATTGTATGCGGCCCGCTGCCTGGATTCCGTGGGCTACCAGCTGGGACGCCTGCTCCTAGATCCGCCGGAACGGGAAATGCAGCTAAACTTCTGGCTCAGCCTGCTGCCGGGCATCTATGGAGCCTACAATGATGCCGCCGCCGGCGGAGCCTCGCTGAAGTGCGCCCTCTGCGATGCCCTGTCCAACATGGGTGGCTTCAGCTTCGAGCGGCTGCCTCCTGGCCAGCGGAACGCTCTGCTGGCCTTCCTCAGCGGCTGTGCCAGCGACGATGGCGAGGAGCCGCTGGTGAGGGCCGCTGCTCTGCGGGCCCTGGCCGTCTATGTGCTGCATCCCAGCCTGAAGGCGGACCTGGTCTTTGTGGAGAATGCAGCGGAGCTGATGCTGCGCCTCATCGGCGATGGCCAGCTGGCGGTGAGGATCAAGGCCGCCTGGGCCCTGGGCAACATCAGTGATGCCTTGATAGCCGCCATTCCCAACCATCATTCGGAGAGGATTTCCGAGGAGCTGCTCGGCCGCCTCATCCAGGCGGCCACGCAAAGTTGCGGGGATCACGACAAGGTCAAGGCCAATGCCGTCCGCTCCCTGGGCAATCTGCTCCAGATCCTGCAGCAGCAGCAGGCCACCGGGAATACCGGTAACACCGATTCCATGCATCTGGCCATGTCCAAGCTGCTGGACTGTGTGCAATCTGCGGGCAGTGCCAAGGTCAAGTGGAACGCCTGCCATGCCATCGGGAATCTGGTGAAGCACAGGGCCTTCTTTGCCACCAGCCACCTGGCGGGCATCCTGTTCCCGTCCCTCAACCAGCTGGTGGTGCAGCATGCCAACTTCAAGGTGCGCATCAATGCCACCGGAGTGCTGCTGCAGGTGGAGCAGCGCCAGGACTTTGGTGTCCACTTTCCGCTGGTATGGCGCTCGCTGCTGGACGCCCTGGAGCGCTCCAATGCCCTGGCCAACTACGTGGAGTACAACCATAGGGATGCGCTGCAGCAGCAGCTGTGCCTGGCCATGGCCCACCTGCTGGCGCTGGCCAAGATCACGGATATGCCGGCGCTGCGGGAGGCTCTGGAGGAGGATCGTCTGGACGAGGTGCGCGGCACCTGGCGACGGGTGGCCTTTCGCGTGGTGCCGGAGCAGTCGGCGCCGCTCTTCACGTGCAGTCCGCTCCTGGAGCAGCGTCTGCAGGCGGAAGCCACCACAATGCCGCAGCAGCGTTCAGCCCTCTCCTTCATCGTGGCCACACTCCGGCTGGATCCGTAGGGGGAGTTGATATAGAAACCATTTATACGGAAATAAAATCACTTTTGTGGAGATTGTTTGCGTTTTTCAATTTTAGAGTATTTTTTTATTTTTATATAAAAAATCGGATTTTTTTATGGAAAATAATATTTTTTTAGTGAAGGAGTCATTTCAGACCCCATAAACCATATATATTCTTGATCAGCATCAACAGGAGAATCGATTTAGACATGTTTGGAGGAAATGTTGGATTTTGCCATTTTTTCAAAATTTTATAAGGGGTTACATCATTAAAATTTGCAATTTTTGATAAAAATTTGAATTTTTAAAAATGTTAAATTAAGTATGCAGCTTTTTTAAGTGTAGAAAAACTTGCACAAAACAGTTTTCCAAATTAAAATTAAGGCATTTTTGGCCGAACTATGATATTTTTACATTTAAAAAATTCTGGTAATTATACGAAATTTTTTTATATAAAAAATCTGATTTTATAATACAAAATAATATTTTTCTAAGTAAAGGAGTCATTTCCGACCCTATAAACCATATATATTCTTGATCAGCATCAACAGGAGAATCGATTTAGACATGTTTGAGGGAGAACTATTTTTCTGAGATTTTTTCAAAATTTGATAAGGGGTTACATCATTAAAATTCTCAGATTTAGGCAAAAATTTGATTTTTTTAAATAATTTAATTAAGTATGCAGATTTATTAACTGTAGAAAAACTTGCACAGAACAGTTTTCCGATTTGAAATTAATGCTTTTATGGCAAAGTTATGATATTTTTAAATTTAAAAAATTCTGGTAATTATACGAAATTTTTTAATATAAAAAATCGGATTTTCTAATGTAAAATAATATTTTTTCTAAGTGAAGGAGTCATTTCCGACCCTACAAACCATATATATTCTTGATCAGCATTAAAAGGAGAATCGTTTAAGCCATGTTTGGGGGAAATCAAATTTTAAGCCAATTTTTCAAAATTTGATAAGGGGTTANTTTTTTAAATAATTTAATTAAGTATGCAGATTTATTAACTGTAGAAAAACTTGCACAGAACAGTTTTCCGATTTGAAATTAATGCTTTTATGGCAAAGTTATGATATTTTTAAATTTAAAAAATTCTGGTAATTATACGAAATTTTTTAATATAAAAAATCGGATTTTCTAATGTAAAATAATATTTTTTCTAAGTGAAGGAGTCATTTCCGACCCTACAAACCATATATATTCTTGATCAGCATTAAAAGGAGAATCGTTTAAGCCATGTTTGGGGGAAATCAAATTTTAAGCCAATTTTTCAAAATTTGATAAGGGGTTACATCATTAAAATTCTCCGATTTTGGCCAAAATTTGAATTTTTTAAAATTTCAAATAAAGTATGCAGATTTATAAACCTCATAAAAACTAACACAGAACCGTTTTCCGATTTAAAATTAATGCATTTTTGGCCGAGTTATGAAATTTTTTAATATAAAAAATCGGATTTTCTAATGTAAAATAATATTTTTTTAAGTGAAGGAGTCATTTCCGACCCTACAAACCATATATATTCTTGATCAGCATTAAAAGGAGAATCGTTTAAGCCAAGTCCGGAGGAAAACTAATTTTGAGCCATTTTTAGAAAATTTGATAAGGGGTTACATCATTAAAATTCTCAGATTTTGATGAAAAATTTTAATTTTTTTTAAGTATGCAGATTAATTAAGCTTATAAAAACTAGCTCAGAACAGTTTTTCGATTTAAAATTAGTGCATTTTTGGCCGAGTTATGAAATTTTTAAATTGTTAAAAATTAAAAAAAAAAATGCAGGTAATTATTAAACAATTTGAATATAAAAAAATTGATTTTATAATGTAAAATAATATTTTTTCTGGGTAAAAAAGGAGTTATTTTCGATTGAAATTCATACATTTTTGCCTTGGTTATAATGGAATTCCATGTCGTCCTCCGTTCCAATTGCAAGTTTCAAGGGTAAACAAGCTTCGGCTTCCTTTTTTGGGTGGCAAAATGAAGAGTATCCAAACACCGTTGTAACCTTACAAATTCCACAATTAAAATTCTAGAAAAAAGATTCCCAAATGAAGAAAACGAATTTCAAATTTAATTTAATTTTTAAAAAGTATATTTGTATATATGCGTGTATATATAAATGTGTGGGTTTACTTTGACTTGTTAGGGATGTGTGTGTGTGTGTGTGTTTGTGTGTGTGTGTGTGTTTGTGTGTGTGTGTGTGGTTTTTATTTACTAAAACTCCCAGCAAGCATCTCGGTTGTGGGGATGCTCCTCCTGCTGGGTTTGTGGGGCCTAAGCTAACATGTCGAGCTAAAAAATAATAATATAAAAACAATCATAAAAGAGTCGAGAGCGTGGGCCAAAAGGGTGTCTCCGCTGGCACAGGCTGTTTTTTGTTTTTGTTTTTTTGTGTTTAGTTTAAGTTTTTTTTGTGGTTTTTTTTGTTTTCAGGGTTTTCTGGTTTTCTCGGTTTTCTCGGTTTTCTTGCTTTTTCAATAAACTAAGTCTAAGCTGCCCCCTGTCTATGCATCGTGCTCTCCCGTGCCCCCGCCTGATCCCAGCGAGCGCTTGGATTCCATGACGCCATCGTCGCCAAAGCTGAGCATTCGCTTGCCGCCGCGCACCTTCTCGTTCATCAGTTGCAGGTCCTGGGGGGCAAGGAAAGACTGGGGGTTAAACAGAATCCTCTCAAGAGCTGAAAGCTCTCCACGCTCACCTTGGCTGGACTGTGATAGAACCTGTAGACCATCTGGTTGGGCGACTGCTGCAGCTGAATGTCATTCTTGGGCATTTGGGTGACAAACAGCGAGTGACTTTGGGTTACCTTCTTGGGCTGGGCAGCCCGCTCCTTGGGATGCGGCGACAAAAGCAAGTCCGTGGTGCGGCCACTCACATCCGGGGCCACATTCAGGTAATCGATGGCAAACTGCCGCATAATGGGCACATAAACGTTGTTGTAAAAGTGGATAATGTCGCGCACCTTGGGCTCCCCGTTGTCGTAGGTGATGATGAAGACCTCGCGGTAGACGCTGTTCACCGCCTGCGGCTGGTTGCGATACGCCCGCATGATGTCACTGAACTTGGGCTCCTCCATTTTCTTGACCTGCCGAAGAAGGAAATCCTACTATAAACTTGGATTCAAGACAACTCTTCGTGCTTCACCCACCTTAATGTAGATATATATTGCACACATGATGATTTGGTCCAGGTGACGGTCCTTCATCAGGTCCGTGTCGTGGGTGATCGAGTGCTCAAAGATGTGCCAGATGCACTCCGAGGCCTTCTCGCATAGGCCCAGCTCCAGGCATAGCTTCTGGATGCGCAGCCAGCCCAGCAGATAGACCTTGCGCAAAAATATCTGCAGCGGGCCGGCAGTGCGATCCCGATTCACCACCAGCGAGGTGGCCAGCGGCGGCGGTGCCGAGGCAATCAGAAACCACACCAGCGAGCCATGCGACCAGGCCAGACGCTCCAGGCACGTCTCCTCGATGGCATTGAGGTGCTTGATCAGCGACCGATTCAGGCAGCCCTCGTGGGAGCCGTGCCGCACCACAATCTCAATGATCTTCTGGAATTCGAACGAACTGATGCCCAGGCACTCGAGCACCCAGGGGAACTTGAAGTCCGTCTTGTAGGCCTCCAGCACTAGCTCCACGCAGCAGGCCAGCAGCGTGATGTTGAAGATGTCCAGCGAGATCTTCTGCACCAGCATCCGCTTGAGATCGATGTCGGGCTTGTTCCGGATCTCCGCCTGCAGGATCTTGTCCAGCAGGTAGAAGTAAAAGGATTTGGCCAGCCGAAAGCGGCTCTTGGCCTCCGTCGAGGGATATTTGGCGAGAAACTTTTGCTTAAGATCCTCGATGATGGTCAGCAGTTTGGCTATTACCTCCTCGCCGGCTTGCCTGGGGGGAGAAACAAGGGAAAAGAGAAAAGAGAGCTATAAGCTAAAGGAAACTCTTCAAAAAAAAAGGGAAATCGAACTACTTTTTCTTGGTCTTCTCATTTAAAAGCCGTTTTTTGGACCCTTTTTAAAAAAATTCTTATTTGAAAACGCAAAGAATAATTGAAAACTTTTTTTATTTATTGTATTCAAAAATGTTCAAAGTAAATAAAAAAATTGTTTTTGCCTCGATACGAGGGTTGTTCAAAGAGTAATGAGACTTCAAACTTGGTGGTGGAAAAAAAAGGTGTCGGCCTGGCGGCCACGTTTCAGGGTCTCCAGAGCGTTCGAAATGAAAAATAAAAACGGGTTTATAATCAGAATAGAAGTCATTTTCGGGTGACGGAACATATATTTTTTTAAATTTTTTTAAACAAAATGGCGGCCTTTCAAAAAAAAAATTTCGATTTCGGGCTTTTTTTGTAGTTTAGTGTAAAAAAAAAATAGAAAAAAAATTAAAAAAAAAAATCTGTCCGTCAGCCGAAAATGGTGACAATTCTGCGTCGATTCTACTTTGTTTCATGAAAATCGGTTCAGTTGAACTGGAGATATCATCGAAAAACGTGGTTTTGAGATAAACGCGTTTGAAGTTTGAAAAAAGCTCATTTTGCGAAGACCTTGCTTCACAAAAAAGGCTGTATCTTCTAAAGTAATTCGAATTTCTTAAAATCCTTTTGGGGACATGTACACAACATCCCAAGCTATAAATAAATGCAAAAAAAAAAATCGAAAAAAAAAGTTTGCCCAATGAGAAGACCCCCTTAAGGGGTTATCCGGGTTTTGAAATTAAAAAAAATGCATTTTTTTCAAACATTTTTATATAATAGTACAAAGTGTCAGGAATGTTGTCCGAAAATTTCAAGTCGATCGAAGCAAAACTGTAGGAATGGGAGAAATTTAAAGCCCAGCGCGTCGTATGAGTCACAACTGGCAATTAAAACTTTAAACGCGTTTTCCTCAAAACCACTTTCTTGAAGATTTCTCGAAAACTACTGGACCGATCGACTTCAGATTTTCCACACTTCTTCTAGACATGTTTTTCTTGTCTCTGAACGAAGGATTTTTTATATCTTCAATTAGAACCGATTTTATAACCCCAAATATGGCCAAAATTTACGTAAAAAGTGTCATTTTTCATGAAAAACGCTCCCAAAAATTCAATTTTTAATTTTTTAAAAAATCCTTCGTTCAGAGACAAGCCAGACACATAAGCTAACAGGAAAATTTTTGTTTTTTGATTTCAAATAAAAATTGACGTAGAAATCCTTCCCACCGCAAGGACATAATTTTTTTTAGGGTTAAGTTCAACCCTCCCTCAACGGCTCATTTGTGAATATTTCTTGTTCAAAATTTTACAGAATTTAGTTCAAACCTTATGTATTAATGTAGAATAAATGAAATTTGCAAAATTGTCATAGGATCTTTTAAAAAAATTCTGGAAAATAGGCCTTTTTTTGTGGTTCTAAACCCGGATAACCCCTTAAAAACAACTTTTCCACTCACTTGACAAACTCCGTGGGCTCCGTGATCCGCCCAAAGGCAATCAGCTGCTTCACATTGTTGGTGGCATTGCGGACGGGCTCGAATTTGTCACCGGCCATGGCCGGTTGGGCGGGCAGATCCTGCATGCGGGTAAGCGGCGTCACCGGCGGACGCAAAGCCTGGTCATTGAGGCCCGTGTGTTCCCCGGCATCGTAGGCGCTCAAAATGCGCTCATCGAACTCGCCCACACTCAAAACATACTGCTCGTAGCTGATGTTCAGCGACTTGAGGTTGCGCTCAAAGTTCTCGTTGGCCAAGAGGCCCAGCATGGAGTCCTTGCTGCCATAGATGGTCTGTGGGTTTAAAGAGAGGAGAAACCAAAAACCAAGTTAGATCGAGTCATATTCCAAGGGTTCTTTACCCACCGAAGTCTGAAAGAAGCTCGACATGATCTCACGAAAGGTGGTGGCCTTCATGGCCTTGGCCTCCTCGGTCATGTCACAAAAGTGTCCCAAGATGCAGCACTGCTTGTGGCGAAAGTCCAGCTCCGTCCAGCCGGGCGGCAGGCCCTCGAACTTGGTATTGATGAGATCGGTGCGCTTCTCGGCCAGCACATTGTTGTATATCAGATCGATGCAGCAGATCATCAGGTTGAAGGAGCTGACCAGGTCAATGGTGTTGCTGGGCTTTTGGTTTTTGGCGCAGAGAAACAAACGCCAGCAGAAGTCGTCCAGCTTGAGGAAGGAGCACTTGCCATTGGCATGGCTCGAGTGGAGCGAGCTAAGTAGGGCAGTAGGGAGTGGAGTCAGTGGTGGTCAGGATTAGCTCTCGATATATATGTAACTCACGTGTACTTGGAGTGCTTCTTCTCGTTGGGCGGACACACAAAGATCAGGTCAAAAATGGTGCGGAAGCGCTTGTACAGCGTAAAGGTAATGCTAAACTTGCGATCCAAAACCTCAATCTCGTTGACAAACTCCTGCGGCAGGTTGGCCATGTCGCACCACAGCTTGATCTTGGTCTTGAAGTCGTAGATGCTGCATCAAAGAGAGGGAGTAAGTAGAGCGGGCTCTGGGAGCTGGGCTTGGGGATGGAGAGAACCTACCTCATTTGGCAGCAGCGCAGCAGATTGTTCAGGGAGACACAATTGCCCCGCACCACCGCATCCTGGCCAATGACTGTGGGCGTGCTGGATCTGCGGCAGGCGGCGTACAGAGCACAGCATAGCCAGTGCATGGACTCGCCCTCCAGGGAACACCGCTGCGACACCTTCAAGTACATCTCAAAGCCATCGATCTCCGTTTGACGATCCATGTTGAGCTCGCGGCACAGGTTGGTGTACTTGGCCTTGGCCACCTCCTGGCTGTCATCTTGCGGCGCCGCAGAGCCGCTGACCACCTCAGCGCCCAGCTCCTGCTGCGGCTCGCTGGCGGCCTCGCTGCCGCTCATAGTGCCTGCTGCTGTGCTTCTCCTCCTGCTGCTGTTTCACTTGAGCGCGGGATACACGGGGGAATACCGAGACGAGGATCGGAGGTGTCACGGTACGGCACGGCACGGACTTTTCACGGCGCGAAGCTGGCCAGCTGGCAATCTGGCAAACGAAACGAACGAAGCAAACGGAGATCGCCTTCCTGCGGTTTGGCTGCTGCGGATGGGCTGCGCTTTCCGGCGTGGCTGCGTGTATGCGCTGCGCTCTCTCCTCGGATCACGGGCATATAACTTTCGGCGCCGCACTGATTAATAAGTTGCCATATCTTGCCTCGCCATAGAAAAAGGCGGGAAAGCGGAGGGTTGCTGGGGCCATAGAATCTATCGGTTGGTCTATCGATATCGTGAGGCGTGAACCAATCGCAAGCAGGCTGGGCTGCTATCGATAAGCGATAGCCGATAGTCACGATGTTTAAATAAATAAATACATTTTTTAAATGAAAAATAAACAATTTAAGAGAGTTTCTATTGTTGTTAACCTATGACTAAGGGCATATTTTATTTTAGCGCAAAAAAAAAAAAAAAAAAACAATATATATTACAATTAATTATGGAAGGCAGGGAAAAGTCGTGCGGGGGGAAGCCTCCTTGGGGAACTCCCAGTTCTCAGTGGTTAGTGGAATCTCTGGCATCTCCTCTGCTTGTTTACTCCCGCCAGTCGCCGATGATTTGGGAGGAGGGCACCAATTCGAAGCGAGCGTTGGCCAGATGCGGCGGCAGACCAGTTCTGGGCCGGAAAAAGGGAGCTGGAGCTGGAGCTGGAGCTGGCTGGGCGCGTGGAGGTGCAGGTGCAACTGTTACCTTGGGCTTGACCTCCGGCCTGACCTGAGTCCGCACCGGAGCGGTGCCCACGTCCACGCTGTCCAGGGTGTTTCTTACCACAAACTGCTGCCGGGCCTGGGGCTGGCTCCGAGGTCTAGCCCGAGCCAGGGGCATGGGCATGAAGCGGAAGAGACGGGGAGCGGCGGCGGCGTCGTCATCGTCGGGAACGTCGTCAGTGGCAAGATCCTCATCGCCGGCAGCAGCAGCAGCTGGCGCAGCAGGTGCTCCCGATCCAGGTCCGCCTGCAGGAGGAGTCCACATGGCAGCCAGCCGGATGGGCACAAATGCTGGCAGCCTGACGGTGATGGGTGTTCCGGAAGGCAGCTGGGGAGCAGGCACCGGCAGTGGAATGGGGATGGGTATAGGACGTGGCCGAGGCGGTGGCGGCGGAGGCAGTGGCGGCAGAGGACGAGGAGTTGGCCTTCTGGTTGTCGTTTCCACTGGCGGCGGGGCAGCCGTGGTACTAGTAGTGGTCGCCGACTCCTGTTCCACCTCCTTCCAGGCCTCCAGCAGGGTCAGCAGATCATCCTTGTTCATGTGACCCAGGCCAACGGGGTTGTAGGCCCATTCTCCGCCGACTCCCAGGCCCAGGCCACCACCCACGGTATTCCAGCCGAGCGGGGGCAGAGCGGGCACCGGCGCCAGGTGCTCTAAATGCTCCAGGTGCTCCAGGTGCTCCAGGGGAGCCTCAAACAGCGATCTCTGGGGACGCGCGAGGAGCAGCTGCTGGCCGGCCGTCCCATCGAACAGGATCTGCAGCAGGAAGCCCAGCAGAGTGGCACCAACTGACCCGATCATGACTGCCTCTGAATTGTGGCGTCTCTGGGCGGAGCACTCTCTTATATATCTCCCTCCGCCTCCTCCGCCTCCTCCGCCTCCTGATGCTGCTATCGGAAGAAGGAAGGAGGCCAAGTCCAGCGAAACGGAAGCGCACGCATTTGGTGAACTGCTGCACGGAGAAAAACGGGGGCACTTCAAGAAACTCAAAGCGATAAAATTGTGTCAGACGGCATATTTTATTATTTTCAGTGTGCAAACGGGTTTGATTGCTCTGGACTGGCCAGGAGCCCACCGCGATGGTCGCTCCCAACGCACACGCACCTCCAAGTACCGCCAGGCAGTTTAATTGCCAAGTCCAAGTCCAGACCCTGCCTTCAGTCCGGTTTCCACGGGCGAACCACTTTTCCTTTTGCGAGCACGCCAGACCAAGATGGTAGCTGCGGGCGAAACCAGTTGGTGCCCACTTTGGTCACCGACTTTTGGGCGGTCCGCGGTCGAGGAAGCGTTTCTGAATCTTGCGTGCGTGCGGGCGCACTTCCTCCTCCATCTCGATCCACGGCTACGGATTTGGTGCAGTTGGTTGCGCAACGGCATCAGGAGATGGGAAATTGCTGGGGCATGCCGCAGATTCCGATTTATGTATGTATGTATGTTGGTTAATAATTCAAATCTGTAGCCAGGGAAATGACAAAACCGGAGTTGCCAAGGAAAATGGAACTAACTTTTCATCAAAATACCAGGCGCTCAGAAAGGGATAGCAAGTGTCCAGAAAAACAGAAAGCAGACAACACAGAGTTGTATTTTGGGAAAGAAGCCGTTACTTGTAGCGATGCTGCCAGCCCAGAGTTGTATTTTGGGAAAACACAAACTGAAAGCAACTGAAAACTGTTATAAAAAGTCCAAGTTTCGAACCATTTAGGAGCAAGCGCAAGTAATGGCTGTTTTCTCAAAATGCAACTCTGGGCGGGCAGAGAGGGATAGCAAGTGTCCAGAAGAAACAGAAAGCTGCCTGCCCAGAGTTGTATTTTGGGAAGGAAGCCGTTACTTTGTTTTGTTTTGAGAAACACTAGCTGCTTGCTGTGATTTCTGTGCGCCTGGTAAATAAATATCGGTATGATGAATTTACAAGGCAAATTCATGATATCGATGTGCGATAGTTATTTAAAATGATTAATTTTTAGATATTAAATTTAGTTTTATATATTAAATTAAATAAATAAATAATACCTATAATATAATTACAAAATTAAAAAAATAATTTTTATTCAATAAATATCGTACATTTTCATTTACTGGGGAAATAAATAATGTTTTTAATTAAAACTGCAGCTAGAGAAATCAGCAATTCGAAGGAAGTTGGCAGTTCTTCAAATCAAAACACCAGGCGCTCAGAAAGGGATAGCAAGTGTCTAGAAAAAAAGCAGAAAGTAAACAACACAGAGTTGTATTTTGGGAAGGAAGCCGTTACTTGAAGCGATGCTGCCAGCACAGAGTTGTATTTTGGGAAAACAGCCAGGTTTGAGTCTCCGCTTACATTCGCTTGCTCCCATAAGGTTCGAAACTTGGACTTTTTATAACAGTTTATACCAGTTTTCAGTTGCTTGCTGCTGGTTTCTGTTCGCCTGTTACCCCAATTTGAGAAACAGGCAAATTGCATGGAAATTTTCGAAAATTTGCATGGCTGCTGTAGGGAGGTTGTTGTAATGGGTTTGTTGTTGCAATCAAATGGCTGTGCCGGCGGTAAAAAGGTATAAACAAATAAATGCATAAAATAAAATATAAATGTTTATTTATACCAGTTATTATTTCTGGCCCAAAGTTTATATAACTGTTTATACCAGTTATCAATTAAATAAATAAATAAATACTTAAATTAATTATTTTTCATTTTCTTAAATATTATAATTTTCAATTAACGGGGGAAATAAATATTAATTTAAGTCGCAACTGAAGCTAGAGAAATTAAAAATAATTTCAGCAGCCCATCCAAATTTTCGAAAATTTCTATGCAATTTTCCCCTTTCTTAAATTGAGGTAACAGGCGAACAGAAACCAGCAGCAAGCAACTGAAAACTGTTATAAAAAGTCCAAGTTTCGAACCATTGATCTTGGAGTAAGCGAAGACTCAAACCAGATGTGACCATATTGTAAATTGTTTGGCTAAAATGTAGCTAAAAAGCACCTGGGCACTCTGAAACTGACTTTGCATCAGTGATGCTCATCTAGCTATTTTGTTCCAATAAAGAAATATAGCTAAATGAGCATCACTGCCATTAAGCCTGATATATTGCCTCCTAATATTGCAAAATAGCTAGATGAGCATCACTGAGGCAAAGTCTGATTTTATAGCCTCCCAATATTGCAATATAGCCAGATGAGCATCACTGCCATTAACCCCGATTTTATAGCCTCCCAATATTGCAATATAGCTAGATGAGCATCACTGCCATTAAGCCTGATTTATTGCCTCCTAATATTGCAAAATAGCTAGATGAGCATCACTGAGGCAAAGTCTGATTTTA
>VNJY01004990.1:0-177898 GCA_008042715.1 Drosophila bocki | reverse complement strand
GGTAAAACAGAGCAAATTTTTAAAGTGTCATATCTCCTAAAGTTGAAAAAATTTCAAAATTCTAAAGGGTGGGCAAACGTGGGCAAACGAAGTTATTGCGATTTCCAAAAAAAAATTTTGAAAAAAGTCAAATTTTTGAAGTTCGAAAATTTTCGAACTTTTTCGAATTTTCATATCTTCAAAACTGGACGTGGGCAAAAAAAACTAATTGGTGGGCAAACATGGGCAAACGATGGGCAAACGATTCCAGCTTTCAAATTTCGAAAAAAAAATTTTTCCGAACCTGGCTTCTCTGAGCTCATTTTGTTGATGGTTTCTCATGACGCTGATGAACCAACTTGTGTCAAGTGAAAGTCATCAAGTGGGAATCGGAATTGGTATCGGGATTGGATTGGATGGTGCGTCTCTCTGGACTGGGGCTTCTTCTTTTGCTAATAAACTCTGTGACACCAGTTGATGTCCACGATGAGGATGATGATGATGATGATGCCCCCATGTAAAACTTTCGCCATGATTTATTGGCCAGCTTGTTAGTGTTAACCAGGCAGCCAGTTTTTGGGCTACGACTGCGACATTAATCTTCCTGCTTTGGGTTGCTTAAATAAATAAATATTATTTAAATGGGAGTCATTAACCTGAGGGGAGAAAACACATGTGTGTGCCTGGGCTCCACCTCCAGCCAATTCGAGAGACCCTTGCCATTTCCATGCCAGCACTCCTTATATGCGCAGACTGCCTCCGATCTTGGAATCGTTTCTGCGATCTCTCGACGCGATCCGGTCAAGGTCAACAATGCGATCCGATTGGCGAACACAACCTCGAGAGTCGTCTATCAATGTCAGACCCCGAATGACGATGATCATGATGAGCTGAGAGTCAGCGCGATCATGTTCGGCCTCTCGGCATCCATAGAAATTCACTGAAAAAAAAAAAAACAGCATATAAACATAAGTGCTTCCCACATTCTTTCCCAATCAACCAATGATCGATCGATCGATCCAGAAGAAGATCTCTCTCTATCTCTCTCTCTCGCCGCCCCAGACATTCCTTTCTCACCTCGTAATCCCGGCAACAGCATAGACTTATCATAATCAATGCATTTGACTCTGGGGCCTATCATTAAACATTTATATAAATCAACGGCGCTAATGGCAACTTTCCTGCCCAGACAACCGTCGGCCAATTTGCCATTCCATTTAATCAGGCAACATGGAAAAACTGGCACGCACACATTATTCGTCTCTTTATATATAGATGTGTCCATATAGATGTATATTTATATAGGTGGAGCAGATCAATTGGAAAAACAATTTCCCGCTGGCGGGGGGCGGGAATATTGCGCAAGCGCACCACCGCACAGTTACTGTGCAAAGTAAATTAATTTGATTTGATTTCAGTCGAACCGACTTGAGTTTGAGTCTGAGTTGGGTTGATGGAAAGGCGCTGGGGGCAAAAGCTGTCTATGCCAGGTGCACTTGTAGAAATTGCATGCTAAATATGTCCCAAGAAACTAGGTTTTTAACTGGGTTAAAGCGAGAAAATGTTGAATTCACGATACTCATGGTATCTTTTTTTCAGAAAATCTGGGTTTAAAGACAAGAAAAACAGGAAAATATTTTTAGAAGTCATGTAATCTTGACTAATATGAAAACATTTCACTTTAAATGATTATTTAAATAATTTTTCTAGCTTTTTATGTGACTCTTTAAAGAAATAGTAGCTTTTATTTTCATACTTGTTGATTCTAACTTTCATGAAATTTCTCTCAATAACAAAGTGACTTTTATTATTAACCATTAACGTGCTCTATTTTATATATTTTACTACAATTTACTGAATGTTTCCAATGAGCCTTACGTATTCAATTTTTAAATACTAGACACACGGAACTGTTGTATAAATGTTAAGAGCATTAAGACCATTAAAGCTTGCAATAAAAAAATGTTTAACTTTTACAAAAGCTTGAAAATGACTGCGTTAACACTTTAGAGGGGCATTCACTTACCATTTATGTTATGAAAATAATTTTCCGAGTGCCTTCGATTGCATAAAAGCAACAGACACTTCCCAGGGGCACCAACTGACAGCCAAGACATATTTATAGGCCCAGTTTTGGAACCCAGAGAGTCGTCCTGGTGGCTCATACACCCACCCACCATGTTGAAGGCAACGCCCTCGGCGCGGTTGCAACTCAATTACCGCAGCTACTCGCTTGACATCTGCTGCTGCTGCTGCTGCCACTTCAGCGACATTTGCCATGTTGCCCGACACTTTTCCACGCGAAAAACGCTTTTCATCGGCTGCCAAGATGCCGCACCTAGGAGCGGGTGAAAGTTTTTTTTACCATTTTTTTTTTTTTTTTTTGAGGTGACGCAAGCAAAGGCCTAAAAGCAAAAAGTCAAATCAAACATATTCTACAAACGCACTCGTTAATGATGTGCTCGAAACGTATGTAATTGACAATTGTTTTTAATTAATTGCGGGCACGTTTTAATTGAACGACGAGGGAAAATCGAAGCCACAAAATGTTGCCAAATTTCACTGATCAGCAGCAACCTTGTTAAGCGTTCGAATTTAATATAATCGGTGGAAGAAAACATTAAACATTACAACATTCACACTGAAGACGACACCAAATATATACAGACAACGTAAATTTTCGACAATTTACCGCTCATTTTGGCCACGAAAATTGTTTGGGCCATGATCGGAACTGGGTTTCATTATGTAATTGATGGTAATTTCCTGACGAGAGTCTCCTCCTCTCCACCGCTGAACTTCAAATGCAAATTGGCCGTGCGTCTCGTTTCGTCTCGTTTTGTCTCTTTGCCATTTAAGCTGTTTTATTTTGTGTCTGACTTTTAGGGGTTTTTTCAACTTTACTTAAAATTCAAATCTGCCTGCCACCGATGATTGCGTTTGGGGGCGTGATTGGCAGCTAACTCGGCCAAAACGGCTGTCTCTTTTGATGTCTTTTCTCGTAGTTGTTGGCCGGCGTGCGAAAATAAAATCAAAAGTGGAGCGCAGTTTGTTTTGATTGTTTGTTGGCTCTACTATATTGAGCGAGCTATTGACAAACAGCATTGAAAAGTGTTGCAAATTGCTCACAAAGACTGGCCCGAAGAAAGAAGGAAAATAAACCAGATAGAGAAAGAGAGATAGACATTATGTCATAACTTCAAGTCGAGGAGGAAGTGGCTGCCCATATTTATCCATAATAATATATGTTGGCAAATACCCATACAATAAATTAAAACCAAATCACACGATATTGTCAGCTAGTAGCGGCCAATTTTGGTCCAGCTCTTTATGGCTAATGAGTTAATGGATCAGTTGTTTCGTTTCATTTAAATCGATCCATTATGGTCTCTTCTACATTCGACGAGAGAGATCTATATCCACGGAGCTTATAAGTGTATAAGCGAATTCCATTTTGCCCGCTACGCAGTTTCATTCGTACGTAACATATATATCGGTCTAATTAAAAAATTAGATTAATTTCGCATTATTTTTTTGCGTCGCTCTCGATCCACGCATTGGTATTGGCTCAATGTCAAGAGGCTTTGAGTGTATTTTTGTATCGTGGCTCTTTCTAATCTATTCCATGTGTCTATTTTATACAATTTCAGGATCAGAACGATAATATAGCGATACACACAAACAGAGGCATCGATGCTTTGGACAAGTATGCCAACTTCTTACGCGATCGTGTGGCCATAGAAACGGAATATGCCGGCAAATTAAGGTGAGTCTTGATTGATTACTAAATTAAATATATACAAATTAATGAAGTAGTATACTAGTAGGTTAAAATATGAATATAAAAAGCTATTAGAGTATTTTAAAATAATTAAAACAGATCAATTAATCAAAAAGCACAAAGAAATAAGTTTAATCAAGTTAAAAATACTTAATACGTGTTTAACCTTTCAAAAAACAACTAAACATAAATAATAAAAAATACATTTACTATAAAAATAAATTTCCAAAAATTCAAATTTAAATTTAAAATTAATTTTAGTATTTAAAATTAATAAAGTGTCAATATCAATATCCAAGGATTACCTTCAACAATTTAAAAACTGCTTTTAAGGCACTGCAAAGTGCTTTGCCGTTTGGCGCCTCCGTATTTGGCCTTAACAAATCGCCAATTAAATATAAATATTTTGTATTGAGCATTTATTTAGCCGGTTGCAACAGGCCTCACCCATTTGTGGCATGTTTTGTGGCTTTTGCAGCTGCCAAAATAATGTTCTCACTGCTAATGTAAATGTTAAGACAAAAAGCAGCTCCCAAGTAATAAGCACAAGGTCGTCCACTTGTGGAAGTGATTGCCCGATTGCCCGACTGACCAGGCTCCGTTCTTGGCCAAGTATTAACTATAAAAAAACAATCCATTCGTGTAGGCTTCGTGTATTATTTAATTCAAGTCTTTGTCTTTAGCGACCTTCGCCTGGCGACGACAGAACGACAATGCGTCATAAACAATAATAATCGTAAATAGCTAATTGTGTGTGCATTATACTCTTGTGGCGCATTTCAATGACGCCTGATATTTTTTTACTTTTATGGACCCCTCAGGAATTTTCGGTTTAAAGGGGAGCCAGCCACACCTCGGTGGAGAGACAGACACGAGCAACGCCAACCCTTGGCTATCCCATAAATTGCACTAAATTGAGTGACACCCGAGTGCTGACCACGACCTGCCCCACGCAATTGACACGCGACTGCCTCTGTGCCCGAATCCGATTCCCAGCTACAGTTTTACCCTTTCCCGAAGCGAACTGGACATGTGGGGAGCTAATGGGATTAGGCTTGAGTTACCCAGTCGATTGCCCAACGTCGCGCCAATGGCTGCGTGGGTCGTCTCGTTCCGTCCCGTCCATCATAGTTCCAGTCATAATTGTTTAATTTAAGCAAAGATTATGTTGACGCCAAGGTGGTGTTTGGTCCGTCCAGTTGGCAGATCGTGGGGGAATCGGTTTCCCACTGGCTGCCACCAATGTTCCCACAATGAGTCGCTGCTTGGCTTGATGACTTTGCTCTGTAGTGGTTTCTACTGCTTCTTCTGCTCGTGGTGGGACTGAACTGTGGCCCCTGATATGGCTGGGAGCTGCTACCGTCTTGACTCGTTTTAATGACTTTATCATTACGCGTCTAACGTTGTCTGGCGCGGTCTTGGTTGCAGTTGTACACTGGAAAGAGAAATTTAGACTTTTAACTAAACAAATGTGGTAGGTTGAGGTGTTCATTTCTACATGGCGACCGTGACAGGACCTAAACTTGTTATTTTGTGATTCTTGGCTTAGGTATATATCTTATAATATTTTGATAATTAATAAAACAGTTGAGTTAGAAAAGGAAAACCCTAGGAATTAATGGTTTTAATTTATACTTTTTAATTATGTAGAAAATTAGAGAAAATCTTAAGTTTTGATATTCAAAAACGAATAATTTTTCTAAAAAAAGATAATAATAAGAGCTGCTTACTTTATTTTACTTTAACAAGTTTGATATAATATATATTTATATACAAAAATATATACTACAGATAAATATATTTAATTATAAATTATAAAATTTATAAATAAAGTTTAAACTTAGCTTATGTTTTTAGAATATAGTACTTAGTCTCCCAAAATGTGCCTAATATTATTGTTAATGAATATCAAACAAAGTAAACAAGTCTCGAGATCGTTCTCCGAGTGTATCTTAACTTTCCGGAGGCTGCTGGATGAGATCGTTGGTAGTAAGGGGTTCGACTCCGAGCTACATAGATACCGAGTAAGAGTAGCAACTAGACCACAAAGCAGCCGCATGAAACTGTAAGGAAAAACTGTATTTAATATGCGCGGCGCAGTGAAATCTTTTGCGTGCTCCGCCTTGGCAATCGCAATCGCGAAATGAAAAGTCTCGTGTTAATGCAAATATGTTGTGCTTCTGCTGCCGCAGACTATTATTATTATATTATTATTATTTCTTAGTATACTTGGCTATGTAAAAAACAAAGTTTCACTAATGCCATGATATGGATTTTACCTTTCGTTTCTTTCTCTTGCAGGCGCCTGGTGAAAAACTATCAGCCCAAAAAGAAGGAGGAGGAAGACAATGAGTAAGCATTAACCGAATAGAAAAAAAATATATATAGACTTTAAGTTTATACCTTACCTTCTTCGTGCTGTTAAATGTTTTGGAAAATTATCCATAATTTGCTGCACTTTGTTTGCCATATTTGTTTGCCAAAGTGCTAAGTGCTTGTTATTCGGGCTGGGCTGTGGGATGGGATATAATCTCATTTGGGTTGACTCTAGCACTAATTGTGCGTGCTCTGTGCCATTCAATTTGCTCGGGAAAAATCCACTTGGGGCTTGGCCTCAAGTAGTTCACTTCGCGGACGTGTGTGTGTGTGAGGTCTGGAAATCTCAGTTTTTAATTACACGCCATGCAAATCTGGCACTTGGACTGACTCTGACATCATGACCCGCAAATAGATCTCCGGATTGTGGATTGTAAATTGGGATGTGACTGCGAATGTGACTGAGACTGCGACTGTGGCATGTGTGTAACATGACAATGAAGAGGCAGAGCCAAGTGGAAGACTTGGTAATGAAATGCCAAGCGCTTTTGCCATATTCAGTTGTAAAATCCATAAATTCATGCCCGTTCCTCGGCCATATTGAGTGGCCATTGTGACGACGGCGATGATGGACAAAGTCCGGAGCTGCGTGGGCGTTCCACAGCGCGTGTCTAGCCCTGTCAATCCAGAGAGCTCCATAAATCGGGCCCTCGACTGTGTGTACTATGGAGTGACTTACAAACTTGGCTTTGATTTTTGCACAGGAAGAAAGAAGTTAATAAAAATAATCAAGGTGTTAAAGCTGCCTACACCTTTTTGAGATGATATATCCACTATACCAAATATATGGAAACCCTATTAATATGGCAGATTAAATGAATAATTAATATTAATTGGACATTTCTCCCTGTGCACAAAATAAGCAGCCTTCCTCGGGCGCCAATTGGCGCGTAGGTCGAACTGATTCACATGCTGCTATTACTTACTTTTGCAGATACACATCGATGCAGGCCTTTCGCAATCTGCTCAAGGAGGTGGGCGACCTGGCGGGACAGCGCGAAGTGGTCTCCGAGTCCCTTCAGCTCCAGGTCATCCAGGCAGTGACGCTCCTCTCCAAGACACTGCGCGAAGATCGCAAGGTGAGTGCGTGGGCTTAAGCCCATAATGGACGGCTAACTAATTCCGATCTTACAGAAATGCCTTAGCGATGGTGCAATGCTGCAACAGAACCTCACCACACAGCTCTCTTCGCTGGACCGGGCCAAGCGGAACTACGAGAAGGCCTACCGGGACTCGGAGAAGGCCGTGGACAGCTACAAGCGGGCAGACATGGACCTAAATCTCAGTCGTGCCGAGGTGGAGCGTTACAAGAACGTGATGACGGCGAAGATCCAGCAGTCGGACGATGCCAAGAACGAGTATGCCAACCAGCTGCAGAAGACGAACAACCTGCAGCAGCAGCACTTTAGCATGCTTCTGCCCGCCGTTCTCAATCGGCTGCAGGAGCTGGACGAGAAGCGAACGCGCGGTATTCGAGAGTTTATCATTGGAGCGGCAGAGGTGGAGTCCTCGGTGGCGCCCATCATTGCCCGCTGCATGGAGGGCATTGTCAAGGCCGGCGAGTCCATCAACGAGAAGGAGGATTCCTTCAAAGTCATAGAAAGGTTTGTTTTGATTTTGCAGGTTTTTTTTTTCTTAAATTTTACTCATGGTAACATGTTTCCCAACAGATATCAATCGGGCTTTACGCCACCAAGAGACATACCTTTTGAGGATCTGTCCAAGCTCGATCCGGATGCCGTGCAGGAATCGCACTACAGCAACTCGATATCGAACCACCTGACGATGAAGGGCACGATGGGTGCCAACAAGCTGAAGAAGCGTGTGGGCATCTTTAACATTTTCGGCAGCACCAAGGTGAGGGAGGGAGCTAACGTCCGCTTCTGGGGGGTTTATCGGTGGGGTGACCTTTTCCACTGCCTGACTCTCTCACTCTCTCTCTTAAACTATAAAGTCCAGAGTTTTCAGTTATCCTCACGTGTGCCTCCCCCGTTCTATTCTCTGCACCAGCCTCTTGAGTTGAGCTGCTTCTTGATTAGTTGTTAAGTTTCGTGTGTGTTCGTTCGTATCGATAAGTCGTAGGCCTCTCGGTTATGGTTTGTGTGTCTCTTATGGTTTACTCATCCAGTCTTCTCTCTTTTCCGTTCTATTTCTATATCTTTATATTGGTTTTGATCGCAACTGTCGATACCCATTTATTTATTTAAACTTGGACCATGGTGATGTCTGTGTTGCCGTAAGTACCAAGTGTCCCAGGCCTCGTTTTCGTGAACCCCATCCGTGCTAAATACATACATCACATCCTCTGATCAAAGACAATATAATGAATAAGATGCGTAACGCATTATATTGTCTTTGCACATACTACATATTACTGCATATTGCCATGTTTTGTGTGCGTCTCTCATTTACTAATACGACTCGGCTTTGCTTTTTGAGTTTCCCCTCACGAAACACCCCCATGCGAAATCCCAAATCCAAAGCTTTTTCTACAAACTGCAAATATTAATTGAATTAACTCTTGATTTCTACCTTTGTACACACATATTTGTTGCGCTGCCATTCGGTTTTTGAAATGATTGAAATGCTTAAACTCACACGAACACAAACACAACAAACACCACAAACATGTGATACAATTTAAATAAAATGCAATTACTAAAACAATTCGCTGCCAATAGCAACGGCAGATAATTGAAGCCTGCATCACCATGAAGGTATGATGAATCTCTCTCAGCTCTCTCTCTCTCTTACTCTCCTAACTAACTCTAAATCTAACTCGTAACTAAGCCTAGCCTAAAACATAGCCCCCTAAACAACACTATCTCGCTATCTACTAATCACAATGCAGCTAAATACGAATCTAACCATCACTAGCAAGCATTATATCGTTTCCATTAATTTTAATTAATAGCCTCTGGGCCCACCACCACTTTCACTTTAAACGCCTGAACGATCGGCATATTCTTGGCCTTAGTTTAAGTCAAGTCAAGTTCCAAAAATAACACAACCTATTAAATATAATTAAATGTTTAAGAAAATAACCAAGTAGCAGCCGCCGCACACTCACACATTATCACTAAATCTTTTACTTTATGATTTCCCTTCAGTTGAGTCTTTTTATTTCAAGAAAAAAAAACCCTCCGCATGATTGAATGTCGCCTGCCTTTATCGCCTCTGTTATTTTCCCTTATGTTCCATTTCCATAACTTTTCTTTATGGCATTTTTTAATGGCCTGTTGATGTCGGAAACGGGTTTTAGTGATTGATGTCGAAAGCGGGTCATTGGATTATCAGAATATTTGCATTTATTGTTTCCCTTTCGTTTTTGTAATGATTTTTGTTTATGTGTTCTGAACTATTTTGAAACCAAATACTATATTAACAAGATGCATAACGGCCTTATATTTGAATTGAAATATCGGTACTTCTTTAGAAAGAACAGCCGCGGCAAGTTCCTAAAACAGATCAACATAGTTCCATTAAGAAAATCTTTCATTATGTTTCTATGAAATTGGTCCTTAAACTAGTTTTCGATAAAAGTGAAAGACTTACATTCTTAGAGCCAGCGCGTTATTCATCTTGTTATTATAAGGTTTTTGCTGCAACTCTCTCTCTGTTGTTGTTGTTGTGGATGTCGCCTTGCTGTATAACTCGTATTGTCCTCTTTTCTTTATACATATATAGTCCTAATTTGTATCGTATTTATTACTCATTGCATTCGCCTCTCAATTTTTTCATTTTATTCTTAACTAATCCTTGTGTTGATTGCACATAGAATTCCCTGACTGCGGACGGGCAAAAGGAGGATTTTAGCGATCTGCCACCTAATCAGCGAAGAAAGAAACTGCAGGCCAAAATCACCGAGCTGCAGCAGAAGATTGCCCAGGAAACGAATGCCAGGGATGGCCTGATGAAGATGAAGATCGTCTATGAGGCGAACTCTTCGCTGGGCAATCCCATGACCGTGGAGGGACAACTGAACGAGTCGGAGCACAAGCTGGAGAAGCTGAAGCTGGATTTGAAGAAGTACCAGGGTTACCTGGACAAGGCCAGTCAGGCGCAGGTGGCCACCAGTAGTCCGCAGGCGAATCGAAATCAATTGCAGAACGGTCATCGAACCTCTAGGTGAGTTTGTTGCTGTGATTTAATGTAATCCCGAGGCTTATGAGGTTTATTCTCGTTTTTAGACATTCCAATGGCAGCGCCGATGACCATCATGAAGATGGCGATGACCAGCCCGACGATGCTGGCAGCTTAAGCAGGTCAGGTTCTGAGGATAATGTGGCGCAAATACAAAATGGGCATAATAATAACAATAACGGGTACACTCATAAGTCTACGTTCAATGTTTATACTATATATATACTATATCCCTCACCCACATATACATTATTCTTGTACATACATTATCGTAGCATTATGATTTGGCATATATCTAAACTCATCACATTGCACTTTTTCTAACGGTGTATGTGTGGCATTTTCATAGGGTGTTGGTTCGTTCTCATAACTTTTCGGTTTCTCATTCGCATAAAACAGAATAACACAGCCCAGAAAGCAGAGCTCGCAATTAACAGTTGATATTTATTGATTGTTAAAGAATATTTTTTAATAAATTTATTTATAATTTAATTTAATTTATTTATAAATATATTTATATTCTAAAAAGAATTTATAATTAAAATTGCAAGCATAATTATTAACTCTTACTCGTGAGCCCTGCCAGAAAAGTCCACAAAAATGCCCAAAATATGCAAAATTTGAAATAACAATTAGCTTCGACTTTTAATTTGTAGCTTTTAAATTGTAAATCTCTTTTTTGGTTTGATCTTTTTTGACCTTTTGATTTGATTGCTTTATACACCAAACATGACAACACTGATAAATAATGTGAAAATTGCAACTTCTTCAAATATTTCGTTTCATTTTGCCTTTTCCCTTGGTGAAATCCAGCAGTTCGGCCAGTCCCGAAAGCGGCCTAGGCACTTCCCACACATCGCTGCCCGGCTCTGGGCAGGGCAGTGCCAATGAGAATGCCATCGGCGAGGATACCTACTACGAAACGGAAGTGGAGACACTGAATCCACTGGGCACATGTCGAGCCCTGTATCCGTTTGAAGGTGAGTTTCTAATTTAAAATTTAAATTAAAAACATATTTTAAACTTGAAAATCTTATAGCCTCCAGCGAGGGCAGCATACCCATGAACGAGGGCGAGGAGCTGCAGGTGATTGAGATCGATCAGGGTGATGGATGGACGCGGGTGCGGCGGGCGAACAATTCGAATGGCTGGGATGAGGGCTTTGTGCCCACGAGCTATATCGAGTGCACGCTGTATGCTTAGGCTTAAGATTAAGGTTTTAAAAGTTACCTACTCGGCAAATCTAGCGTATGTCTGATTCATTTTGTGTACTTTTGTCATAACTTTGCGTTCTGTAGGACAGCCATACCCATAACACACACACAAAAACATCCACTGAACACATCAAACCCTTTTTCACACTGTACATTTTTGACCTAAGCCAAGTTCGAGAGACATTTTACCCTTTGTATGCTTTGTGTATTTACTTTGATTTTAGAAAGTCAATGATCTTATGGCAGTGCAAGCTATATCATACTATATCCATAGTCATATGTGCACCTACGAGCAGACCTCACCTAATTGTAAGCACGCAACGTTTCCCTCTTCACCCATAACAATCAGTCATGATCTATCACGATCAGTCATGATCTATTATGATCAGTCATGATGTATCATAATCTATCATGATCTATCATAATCAGTCATGATCTATCATGATCTATCATGATCAGTCATGATCTATCATAATCTATCATGATCTATCATAATCAGTCATGATCAGTCATGATCTATTATGATCAGTCATGATCTATTATGATCAGTCATGATCTATTATGATCAGTCATGATCTATCATAATCTATCATGATCTATCATGATCAGTCATAATTTATCATGATCAGTCATGATCTATTATGATCAGTCATGATCTATCATGATCAGTCATGATCTATTATGATCAGTCATGATCTATCATGATCAGTTATGATCTATCATAATCAGTCACGATCTATCATGATCAGTCATGATTTATATACTCATACATGGAACCAGATTTATATGGCACTTGAATACGTGAGAACATGAAAAGAAACCTAGAAGTAAAGCTAAAAAAGAAAAAGTAGTCTCGTGAACACGTTTTCGATTCGATAATGTATTAACGATACTATTTTTGCTCAGTGCAACACAGGGCACCTGTCGCTTTTCCCCCCCGCTGACCAAATGGGAAAAGCGGCCGTGTGCCACGAAATTGAAGCCCCCGAAAAAAACTTTGGTAAATACGCAAAGATCAGAAGGACATCGATCACACTCGAGACTCAAGGATATGTGTAGGCAAAAGTTATGGCAATCTTGCATGACACACATACATACATACGCGGAAGAGAACGCGCTAGCTTGTTTTATATATATTTCATATGAATAGCAACAATTGTACATTTTTACTTTACACACACAAAACTCTATGCATAATTCGTACTCTTAATTTAATGATGATAATTTTGTATTGCTCTTTGCCTTGTACATTTTCACACACACACAGCAGGTAATTAAGTTCTTAGACTTTAAGTTCACAAAAACATTTAAGGCTTAAGTCAGACGCCACTTTGCAATTTACATTTATTTATAACATTAATGAGATATACACTGCTGCTGTATATTTTGTAGACCACAATCAAAAACTGAAAACGCAAGTCTGCGGGAAGCATCCAGGCGGAGCGAGCTAAATCTTTAGTTGGGCATCCTGCTAGCCTCCCCCACATGTATTTTGTACTTTCATTTCGCATATACATATATGTATGCTTTAGCCTTTAGCCTTTAGCCCTTAAGTGTGCAGAAGCAACTGATGATACTGATGGATTCTGTTTCTCTTATGTTAAATATAAACGATGTAAACGAATGAATGATAAACTAACACACTGCGCGAACGCAGTCAATAAATAATTCCAAAATTCTTAAATTTATCTAATTTTAAATTCGAACCGCAACGCAGGCACATATTTATTAACGATTCAAAATGTTTACAACATCAAATGGAAGGCGAATAATTGAGTTTAAGTGACGAAACTACGGCAAGTGTATGTGAGAATTGTCAGCATAATAAAAGTATTTGCAATTAATTTAAAAAGCCTCTGAAAAGTGTTTGTATTATAGTTCAAAAAAAGTGGGGTTTTATGAAACTTAAAGGAGTTTATATAATTTTACATATTTGAATACGAATTACGAACTTATCGTTAACAAGAAAGAAAGCCATCCAAAGTTTGTATACCCTTGCAGGTAACAATTAAAATATATCATAACTAAGCCAAAAATGCATTAATTTCGATTCGGAAAGCAGTTTTGTGTTAGTTTTTATTAATTTAAAAAAAATGCATACCAAATTTAAAATTTTAAGAAATCAAAATTTTTGGCCATTTTCGCTAATTTTAATGATGTAACAACCCCTTATCAAATTTCGGAAAAATGGCCAAAAAATTGATTTCTTCCGGACATGTCTAGAAAGATTTGCATGTTAATGCTGATCAAGAATATATATGGTTTATGGGGTCGGAAATGATTCCTTGACTTAGAAAAATATTATTTTGTATTACAAAATCTGATTTTTTATATTAAAAATCATCTTGATTTTTTTTTAAATTAAAAATATAACTCGGCCAAAAGAGCATTAATTTTAAATCGGAAAACTGTTCTGTGCAAGATTTTCTACAGTTAATAATTCTGCACACTTCATTTAAAAATGTTGAAAATTCAATTTTTTATCAAAATCAAAAATTTTAATGATGTAACCCCTTATAAAATTTTGCAAAAATGGCCAAAAAATCGATTTCTTCCTGACATATCTAGAAAGATTCCCCTGTTGATGCTGATCAAGAATATATATACTTTATAGGGTCAGAAACGTCTCCTTCACTGCGTTGCAAACTTCTGACTGAAATTATAATACCCTTCTTTAATAAATAAATAAATATATATTATCAGCTTCAACAGTCGATGTATTGGACAATGTAAACTATGTAGGTAAAAGTAAACTAATAACATTTTTTTAAGGTATTTAAATCATTTTAATTTTTGTATCAAAATTAAACTAATATACTATATTACTGGCTTAAAAGTGATTAGCCTACTTTATATTTTACGAAAATTTGAAACTAAAAATATATATAAACAATTTTTAAATTGTTAATTTATTAAAAATATTCATGAAATTTTAAATCTAAAAAACCAGGGCTTCTACTTACAACTATCGATAACTTCAAGTATCGGCTACCGTTAAATAGGCTCGTTTTACAACACTGAAACTTGATCTCGAAATTTGAATTATTCTCGTTACTTTTGTTTTTATTTAAATCTCTTTCCCCCTTTCGAAAATTAAACATCTTAAAGAGTTTGCCTTGTAATAGTTTGAATATTTATTTCATCAAATGCTTGCACATAAATATATTCATATATAAGGGTATACAGTTGGGGTTAAATATATTTGTTTTGTATAAATAGTGGTATTTTGTTGTTGTATTCAACACCTATAACTGCACGTAAAGAGCACATTCTGTTTTAACAATAGCCACTTAGGTACTTTTGCGGTTAACGGTCGAATGCAGTTCAAAACACACAAACAACATCTAAAAAAAATGCGTTACGATATTGGCCGAGAGTTTAATACATTTGTGTCTGTTTCCTGCATATATATTATTACTATATACGCATTATATAGTGTGTATATGTGTATATAGGAGGGTGGAGATCAGCATACCAATTTGTCACATTTTATAGTTTTCAAAGAACAGGCAACACAAGTCGAACAACATTGAAATAAAATGCATTTTCTAAGTATTCTCTTGTTTAACGATAAACGGTAAATTTCTAGTTATTGTCCTTAGGTTTTTTGTTTGGATATTCGATTTCCTTTAAGATATATAAGTATTCGATTGGCTCCAATCATCATCATCATCATCTCGCACTCTTAATTGACATCTGCCCGCAGCTTCGTCCAATGGAGGGCATCATCGTCTCGACGAACCACAAACAACTCAATTCAGTTCCCAGCCAGCTTTGCGATGAAAATAAAACTAAATAAATGAAACGTGTTTCTGGTTTTTGGTGTGTAAAAAAACTCAAGTCTTTTTCTTTCTTTTTTTTTTAGTGTGTAAACTAAACTAAAATCGCGAAAATAAAAATCACAAATTGCAAATCGGTAAAGAATATCGCTCTCTAGGCTAAGGACGATGCACGCACACAAAACTTGACATTAGCTGCTGCTGCTCTCCAGCTTAGGACGTCGCAATGACGCCGCCAGGACCTGGCAGCCCGCTAGGGCGACCGGTCAAATAGGAGTCCACCTGACGAGCGGCCTGACGACCCTCGGTGATGGCCCAGACGACCAGCGACTGGCCACGCCGGCAATCTGTAAATGGAGAAGTGATAAAGGGAATAAATAATGGGGATTCCTTATGGTTTATCCTGTCTTTAGGGAGATTTCTTGTTTCTTCGATTTTTAAAAATTTTGTGGACCTGTGTTATAGACACTTCTTTAGACTTACCGCCCGCCGCAAACACCTTGGAGTTGGAGGTGCCATACTGTCCATTGCAGGCCTTTACATTGCCACGCGGATCCAGCTCCAGGCCCAGCTCCCCGGGCACCGTCTTCTCCGGCCCCAGGAAGCCCATGGCCAGCAGTATAAGGTCGGCGGGGAAATACTTCTCCGAGCCGGCCACCTCCGCCATGCGCCACTGTCCCGTCTCCGTCTTGGTCCACTCCACCTCGACGGTGTTCACGCCCTTGATGGTGCCATTTTCGCCGACAAACTCCTTGGTGGTGGTGCAGTACTGGCGCGGATCCTTGCCCCACTTCAGCTTCACCTCCTCGTGGCCGTAGTCCACGCGGAAGACCTTCGGCCACTGCGGCCAGGGGTTATCCTCGGCACGCTTCTGCGGCGGCTCCGGAAGAATTTCGAATGTGGTGATGCTCTTGGCACCCTGACGAAGCGAGGTGGCAATGCAATCGCAACCGGTGTCACCGCCACCGATAATGATCACATCCTTGCCGGCGGCCGAGATGATGTCCTGCTTGCCGCCCAGCTGCTTCTTTTGCTGCGCCTCCAGGAACTCCATGGCAAAGTGAATGCCCTTCAGGTCACGATTGGCCAGCGGCAGGTCGCGGGGCCAAGTGGAGCCCGTGGTGAGGAGGACGGCGTCGTACTCCTGCAGCAGCTGCTCGGCCTTGAGGTCCTTGCCCACATGGACATTGGTGCGGAACTCGATGCCCTCGTCGGCCATCAGGTCCACTCGCCGCTTGACCACCTCCTTGGAGAGCTTCATCGTGGGAATGCCGTACTGCAGCAGTCCGCCGACGCGATCGTTGCGCTCGAAGACGGTCACAAAGTGACCGGCGCGGTTCAGCTGCTGGGAGGCAGCCAGACCCGAGGGTCCGGAGCCCACAATGGCCACCCGCTTGCCGGTGCGCACCTCGGGAATCTCCGCCTTGATCCAGCCCTGCTCGAAGGCATGGTCGATAATGGCGCATTCGATGTTCTTGATCGTCACCGCCGGCTCCGAGATGCCCAGGACACAGGAGCCCTCGCAGGGAGCGGGACAAACGCGGCCGGTGAACTCCGGGAAGTTGTTGGTTTGCAGCAGCTGGCGCAGCGCCTCCTGCCACTCGCCATGGAAGACGAGGTCGTTCCACTTGGGAATGATGTTGCCCAGCGGGCAGCCCGTGGAGTTGGACTGGCAAAAGGGAACGCCGCACTCCATGCAGCGAGCAGCCTGAACCTTCAGGTTCTTGCGGACATGCGGGAAATTGTAGACCTCATCCCAGTCCTTCTGTCGCTCCCCGGCATCGCGGTAGGGCGCCGATTCCCTCTTGTACTTGACAAAGCCACGGGTCTTGTCCAGCACACGGTCCGCCCTCTTCTGCTCAAGGGCCACGTCCTGGATGGCCTCCTCAATGTCCTTGATGTGCGGCTCATGCTTGCCATTGCCATTCTCGATGGCGGCTGGCTTCAGAGGCTGCTTCGCCGCCTCCTGCTCGGCCATGTCCTGGAGAGCCTTCTGGTACTCGTACGGAAAGACCTTGACAAACTTGGCCTGTGCCTCGGCCCAGTTATCGAGCAGCTCCTTGGCCACCTTGGAGCCGGTCTTCTCAATGAAATCGGCCAGCAGTTGCTTCACCAGCTGCACATCCTTGCCAATCTCCAGCGGCAGCAGCTCCACACTCTCCGGATTCACCTTGGGCTTGAAGGATCCATCAATGTCGTAGACATAGGCAATTCCACCGGACATTCCGGCGGCAAAGTTACGTCCAGTGAGACCCAGAATAACCACCAATCCTCCAGTCATGTACTCGCAGCCATGGTCACCCACGCCCTCCACCACAGCCGTGACTCCAGAGTTGCGCACGCAGAAGCGCTCGGCGGCAATGCCGCGGAAGTAGGCGGTTCCCTCGGTGGCTCCATACAGGCAAACATTGCCCACAATCACGTTCAGGTGCGACTCGAAGGGAGCCGTGTCCGGCGGAGTGATGACCACATTGCCACCGCACAGACCCTTGCCCACATAATCGTTGGCATCGCCCTTCAAAGTGACATTAACGCCGCGAGCCAAGAAGGCGCAGAAACTCTGGCCGGCCGAACCCTCCAGGAAGATGTCGATGCTCTTGCCAGCGGGCAGGCCAGCCTCGCCATATTTGCTGTAAGGGAAAATAAGGATTATGTGTAAATAAAAAGGTTAAAATTTGAAACCCACCAAGCAATATGGTAGCTGAGAGTAGAACCAAAGGCTCTCTCCTCGTTGTGGATGCGCATCTTGACCGTGACATTGTCGTCGGCACCATTGAAGATCTGCTGGGCCTTGGCAATCAGTTGGTTATCCGAACGCTTCTCCAGCTGAAAGTCCTGCTTTACCGAGCCACCCACAATGTTGGTGCCGGGGCGCAGTTCCAAAGCTGGCTGCAAGAGCAGCTTCAAGTCCAAGTTACTGGCCTTGGCATCGCGCTGACTGGCGATGCGCAGGAGATCAGTGCGACCAATCAGATCCTGGAACTTGCGAATGCCCAAGCCGGCCATGATTTTGCGAATCTAAAAAAGGAAGCAAGAGATGTGAGTATGAAATTGAGAAAAAGTTTATTGATTTAGGAACTTACATCTTCGGCCAGCATGAAGAAGAAGTTAATCACATGCTCTGGCTTGCCAGTGAATTTCTTGCGCAGCACTGGATCCTGGGTGGCAATGCCCACAGGACAGGTGTTCAAGTGACACTTGCGCATCATGGTGCAGCCTATAATTTAAAAGGATAAATGATATTTAAATATAAAGAATATAGTTTGTTTGTATTTTTATTAGCATCGACCTATATTTGTTAGCATTCGTAATTGCAGGACTTAAGGTCAAAGCCGGCTTCGATTTTATAAAAATCAAAGACTCGGCTTTAGCTAAAAACAACAAAAAGAACTTGTCAATAGACAAGCAGCAGCTGTGGTGACGATCGTTTCGTTGGCGCTACCCAAATCATCAGACCACTTGCTGACTATTGCTAATTTTCTTGGTACTTTATCTTCAATCTTAGCTTAGACCCGTTGGGAATCGTAAGTTTCGATGTAAAGGCAAAAGCAAACCCTGAATATATTTAATAAAATAATAGCATAAACCATTAAGATTTACTATTATTTAAGATATAATATTTCTAAATTAAAGGATCCTTTTACTTACCCATGACTATCAAAGGAGCTGTACTGAAACCAAACTCATCGGCACCTAACAAAGCAGCCACCACTACATCGAATCCTGTGCGCAGCTGTCCATCGGCTTGTACAATCACACTGAAGGAGCGAGGAGGAAGCATCATCATCATCATCATCATCATCAAATCCAGACCGTTTAAGAGTGGGAGGGGGGAAGACACGACATAGAAAGGAAGGCAATGTTAGCTAACTCAAGACCCGCCGAAGGTTCAATGTAATGAGAAGAAATTACGAATGGAGCACAGCGCGACGAACGTGATCGAGTGAGCAAGTGAGTGGAGTGGAGTAGAGCGAGTGGACTGGAGTTGGGATGTGGATTTCGGATCGATCGAATCGTGTATCGTTTAACTGCTGGCTGGGAAAGTGGCTAGATCACGGATAGATCCTTGATTTAATCGCTTCAGGATATGATTATGGTTTCTCTTGTTTTCTTTACGATTTTAAGTGGGTTAATCCCTGGATTTTTTGAGTGCCAATCATCTCTTCTTTGATAAAAACTCTTTTCCACTTCAGAGAATCAGTTCAGGTCACAAGATCAATGGAGTTAGAGGCTCCATTTAATATTGATATCTTCCTTAAGCAGGCTTTTAGGTCATTCTCTTTTGCCTGTCTTGCCCATCTGCCGTGTCCATCGTCCTCCTGCCCACACCGCTCCCACTGGCCACATGTACGGAGGAGGAGTTTCAATGGGGGTTGTGTCTACGGGGGATCAGCCCAACAACTTTCCGATGATCAATGGATCTCTGCATATTGGGAATACATGTTCTGAACAGGTTTTCCAACGCTGTCATCTGGATAACCACCCCAGGCACTTCGGTAATGTATCGGTTCATGATTAGTAACAAACACAAGAGGAGAGAGCGGAAATGGCTCTGAGGCCGGCTTTCTCCTGGTCGGAAACTTACCGTGATCGCAGATTGTTCAGCACCAGCACCTGATGCGTCTCGGCCACGCCCAGCTCCCAGGGTAAACCGGCATTCTTGATGCCTGTCCAAGAGCTGGCGCCGGTTCCGCCATCGTGTCCCGAAATAACAATATGCTCGGCTTTGCCCTGGAATGGAATAATCCATTTAGAGAGGTGTAAATCCTAAAGGAACCCTCTCCCCAACTTACCTTGGCCACACCGGAGGCCACCACACCAACGCCCACCTCGGACACCAGCTTTACACTGATGCGTGCATTGGGATTGGAGCACTTCAAGTCGTAAATCAGCTCGGCCAAATCTTCAATGGAGTAAATGTCGTGATGCGGCGGTGGAGAGATTAAACCCACTCCGGGCACCGACTTTCGGGTCTTGGCTATGTCCTTGGTCACCTTATAGCCGGGCAGCTCGCCACCCTCACCTGGCTTGGCTCCCTGGGCCATCTTGATCTGCAGATCATCGGCATTGGCCAGGTAAGAGGCGGTCACGCCAAAGCGACCGGAAGCCACCTGCTTGATAGCAGAACGACGGCTATTATTGGGATCCTGATCTGCAGGGGAAAGAGGTGAAGTTAGGATAACTAATCCCTATAAAAACCCTCTCTAAACTTACTCAAATAACGATCCGAATCCTCGCCACCCTCGCCGGTGTTGCTCTTGCCGCCAATGCGATTCATGGTAATGGACAAAGTCTGATGGGCCTCCAGGGAGATGCTGCCAAAGCTCATGGCGCCAGTGGCAAAGCTGTTTTATCACAAAGTAAATAAATACAGATTCAAAATTTCCTTAGCTCCTAAGACCACTTACCGCTTGACAATCTCGCTGGCGGGCTCCACCTCCGATAGATCAATCTTCTGGCGATCAGTGACGAAATCCAGCTGTCCGCGCAGCGCACACCGGCGCACACTCTCCAGCGTGGTCTTCTTGAAGGCCTCAAATGCATCCAGGTTCTTGTTGACCGCCGCCTCCTGCAGGCTGCCAATGGAAGAGGGCTCATTGATGTGGGCCTCGCCTCCGTGACGCCAGTGGTATTGTCCCGGATTCCTTAGGATGCGCGTGTCCGGCGAGGTCTTGCCATAGGTAAGCTGATATCGCTCCAGGCCCTCCTTGGCCAGAATCTCCAGGGTGACGCCACCGATGCGGCTCGCGGTGCCGCGGAAGCACTTGGCCACGAGATCGTTGCCCAATCCCACAGCCTCGAAGATCTGGGCACTCTTGTAGGACTGCAAAGTGCTGATGCCCATCTTGGCCATCACCTTGGCAATGCCCGTGTCAATGGCCTGGGCATAGGCGGCGTAGATCTGTTTGTCACTGACCTCCGGTCCAATTACTCCATCATCTCGCAGAGCCTGGGCCAATTCAAAGGCCAGATACGGACAGATGGCATCTGCTCCGTAGCCAAGGAGCACACAAATGTGGTGGACTTCGCGGGCCTCTGCCGTCTCCACCACAATGCCCACCTTCATGCGCTGCAGCGTCTCGATCAGATGGTGATGCAGGGCTCCCAGTGCCAGCAGAGCGGACACGGCCACCTTGCCGCCGATTCCAGCTCCACGATCGGAGATCACCAGCAGCTGATAGCCAGCCTGAGCCGCCGAATAGCCCTCACGGCACACACGATCGATGCAGTCCAGGTAGCCCTGAACGCCGTCGTTGTACTGGAATGTAATATCCAGGACCTTGGTCCGCCAGCCGCGGTGCGTGTTCCGCTTGAGCAGCTGGGTGTCTGGAATGCTCAGTATGGGATTGGTCAGCCAGATGCGGTGCACCTGCTGTGCCGATGGCTGCAGCAGATTGGCCTCCGGTCCTAGGGGGCACTGCATCGACATGACCACCTTCTCGCGGAATGGATCGATGGGCGGGTTGGTCACCTGGGCGAACAGCTGCTTGAAGTACTCGTAGGGAATCGGCTGGAAGCTTGAGAGGCAGGCCAGCGGTGCATCATTGCCCATGGAGCCGAGGGCTTCCTTTCTGGATTCGTATAGTAAGGATAGTTTTCAGTAAAATGGATGAGACATCTCCCAACACCACTTACTTGTTCTTGAACATGGGAATGAGCAGCATGTTGACCGTCTCCGTGGTGTAACCGAACAGAGAGAGGCGTGGATCGAAGATGCCCCTCTGGGAGGCAGGCAGCTTGGCCAGCTCATCCACCTGCGGAGTGTTGAGCACATTCGCATTGCGAATCTCGTCCAGGGTGATCTGTTCAAGAGCACAAGAGACCGATTAAGGGGATTCACGCACGGGAGGAGGAGGAAGAGCAAAAAGCAACCAAAGAGCATGCATAATGGAACGCAACGGAGGAGGCAATAACGGAACGCAGCTCTACGGACTACTTCAAATCTTGGGCTAGGACCTAGGGCAACCTCTGGGTTTTGTTAACTCACCATCTGCATCAGTCCCACAACAAACACACACACATATTTGAGATTCAGATTTAGGGGATAGCATGAGAGAGAATGGACGAATTTAGACCAGATATACATATATTATTAGATTATTCGATTTGATCATTTAGTTTGCCAAAATTTCGTGTCTGGAGATGAGTTGAGTGTCACTCGAGATGATTAGTAGTAGTGGGAATCGAGCCAGTGAGTCTTGATCTGTGTAGAATAGTTGGATTTCTTGGATATTGAATTGTAATGGGAGTAGAATATCATAGAAATTTCTTAAAAACAATAAAAATGTTCGTATTAAAAAGTAATCAAATGAAAGTTATGATAGAATAACTCTTTGAATTTTAGATGTATTTGCATTTAATCTAAAATTAGCCAAATATTCTAAGAATTTTCTAATAAAAAATAAGATTTTGCAAAAGTTTGATTGAATATATATCTGAGGAATGTGTTTAAAAATAGCACAGAATGTCATAAAATATAATGGGAATGTATTTTGAAAATATAAATATTATATAAAAGAAATGTATAATTTTCTTATTTATAAATTAATAAAATTGCATAGAAAAAAGTATTGTTATGGCCCTAAAAAATATTTCTTATATTTTTCCATACCCCCAAAATATTATAATATCCAAGAAATCCATAGACCCTTCTATATTCACTACCCCATAACCCACCTTTTGCTGCAGCCACTCAGAGTGGGGCCTCGACTTGGAGATCTTGGCCTTCAGCTCAATGTCCTGGATGAGCTTCTGCTCCTTGGTGTCCACCAGCAACATTCTCCCCGGCTTCAAGCGGCTCTTCAGGGTGACCTGCGATGGATCCACATCGTAGACGCCCACCTCGGAGGCCATGACCAGCACATTCTCCTTGGTCACGTAAAAACGCGAGGGACGCAGTCCATTGCGATCGAGAACGGCGCCAATGTAGCGGCCATCGGTGAAACTAATCAGAGCTGGACCATCCCAGGGCTCCATGACACAGGCGGCCCACTGGTAGAAGTCACGCTTCTCCTGCGGCATCGTCTTATCGTTCTGCCACGCCTCCGGCACCATGGTCATCACCGATTCCGGCAGCGATCGCTCGCTGGCCATGGTGATGAACTCGAGCACACAGTCAAAGCTGCCCGAGTCCGAGAGATTCGGCTCCACCACGGGATAGAGCTTCTTCAGCTGATCCCCGAACAGATCCGACTGCATTACGCCCTCGCGCGCCTTCATCAGGTTCACGTTTCCCCGGAGAGTGTTGATCTCACCGTTGTGGGCGAGCACCCGGAGTGGATGGGCCCGTTCCCAGCTGGGGAAAGTGTTGGTGGAGAAGCGCGTGTGGACCAGGGCCAGGTACGTCTCGAACTCGGGATTCTTGAGGTCCGTGTAGTAGTCCCACAGCTGGTCCGAGGTGAAGAGACCCTTGTACACCACCGTGCGATCGGACATCGAGCAGATGTAAAAGCGTCGACCGGGTTTGATCAGCTCGTGGCTGGCTCTCTTCCGCAGGACAAATACCTGCCGCTGGAAGGTCTTCTCATCGCTGCCCTCGGGACGACGGACAAACACCTGACGCGACAGAGGCTCCGACTTGCGGGCCACCACGCCGATAGCTGCCTGATTGGCCGGCACAGTGCGCCAGGCAATCACCTCCAAGCCAAGGCTCTTGGCCAGCTCATCGAACTCCTTCTCGGCGGCAGCATGCTGGGCCTCATCCAGGTAGAAGATACCCGTGGCATAGTCACCCAAGTTCGGCAAGGTTACACCTTGCTTGGCACTGAAAGGGGAGAAAAAAGAAATGGAGATTAGTGGAAAGATTTTGTAATAAGTATTATTTATGCATTTCCAGCTTCCTCATAATGTATTCTCTCTCTCATTCTCTTGATTGGGTCACGGCTATGGCGCACTACTTGTACACATTCTCCCCTCCTAAAATGTCTATAGTAATGCGCCATTAAATCGCTCGTAGTCAGGTTTCCATTTACTGCAATTGAATCCGACTCGCCAGGTTCAGTTATTCCAGTCGTTCATTCATCCACAAGTCTCACCTTATCAGCGTCTCTCGAGAGGCTGTCAGCGGTCCAGCCGTCACAACTTATAACCACCCCATATACCCCACCGATTCGCTTGAAACGTCTGACTATCACCACCTGTTATTACTTGCCATTCAAACATGCATTTGTACAGAGAAAGAAATGGATATAATTTTGAAAACTTGGGTTTACTTTCATATTTAAGAATAAATATGTACAATCCTTAGATCACATTGAAGTCATAATTATTCATAATTCGATATACATTCATCATATAATATATATTCATATTTTTATATATATCCATAATTCGATCCCTAATTGAAAATCTGACTTATTTTAATGCTAATTTATACCTTTAATATTAATAAGGGGCCACTGATATGAACCGTAAATGTTTAAATAATATCAGTAATGAAGTGTACTAAGTGTCTTTATGCCAAAAATGTAACATACTTTGTTAAAACCTTATGCATTGTCTTCTGATATAGCGATCTATATGAACAAGACCCTAAGAGGTTAACTTATCTAAACATTATTTATTTTTTACTAAAAAGAATAGTTATAAGCTAACGTTTATTGTTATAATTATCAAAAAATATTCAATATTTCCTAAGATCCCATTAATTTTAAGAAAATTCTCAAGTACAACTTATTTCTCCCTGTGCATTTGAGCTGAGCTCGTAACCGAGAAGCTCGTTCTTATTACGTCGCAGCATTCCGCTCAATCCGTTGGACGGCTGACGGACTGACCGGCTAAGTGTTTTGCCATAATTTCGCAATTAGTCCAAGACTTGAGGCGGTCCTTGAACTTGGCATTCGGCGCCGGCGACGACTTGTTGCTCACAAGATCGCTATCTCGTCGTCAGCTCTCCTCCGTCACTTGGCACGTGTGCGTGTCTAGAGGGAATTTCATGCTCTCTGCGAGTGGCATGCAAAGAATTTCTCCAGAATTTCTTAAGCTCCTCTCCAGAACCTCCGAAAATCTCTCGGAACACCCGAAATATGTTCGTACATATTAATTAAACCCTCGGGCCAGACGCTAATTAAACTAGATTTATGATCTGTCGTGCGACATTACGCGTTTTAATCACCCAACCAGTCGGCACATCCATCTATCGCCTCTATTTTATATATATTATACAGATTCTGACAGCTGGGCCACTAATTACATAGCAAATAGTTGCAAATTCGCGCCATTGATTATCACATTGAGTTGTAAATCTATGGGACAGTGTCGTTTTTATTAGCTAGGGTTCGGGAAATACGCTTTCAATTAGGCTTTCATGGAGATGGAAGTCAATTTAAAACTACCAGACCTTTATTGATAAATATATTTATATATTCATCCATAAATATCCCCCTGGTAACAAAAGTTTTAGTCTGATAACAAATATTAAATAGGGGTCAATGTAATTGAACTTAAATTCATAGAAATCTTTACTTTGTTTGACTTTGATTTAAGTGATTTAAACCAGTTAACCCTATTAAACTTGTCAACAAATCTATGATTTTTATTTCTTTTTGCTTAAATAATTTTTTTAATTTTTATTGAGCTTGCCAATTGTGCTCAGAATTGGGTCAGTAAATACATCTATTATATCTATGAAACCCTTTTATTAAATTATTAAAATAATTTTGACCTAGCCAAGCATTACTATTAACTCCCTAACCTAAGTACCTATTAATATTAAGTGCCCTCCAGCTGGTGAAATTCCCAAATTGTTCTTCGGTTGGATTTTTGTCTGATTCTAACCGGACTAAACCTCATTACTATGCACATCTGGTACCCCATTTACACTGGACCGAGTGTGGGGGGCTACAAGTGGGGACCTTGCCGTGTTTTTCCATTTCGCATTGTCAAGCTAAATAATATAATATAATATTGTGGAATGGAATAATTTGAGTAAAGTAATTGCCTGCAAATGTGTGGCCTCCATGCCCCTCTTCACTTTGGCTAGTCCCTATAAAAACGTTTTATCCCATATATAGCCTATTTAATATATATACTAGGTTTACTTTATATATATAAACCGTTCTGAGCAAAGCGTGACGAAAACAAGAACCGTGCCAAAATGCTGACAAAATAAGTAAAATAAACAGAAAACAGAAATCGTCGGTCGGGAGCAGAGAGCAGATGTTGTAGGTTTTAGCAAATACTCTCGGGTAGACATATGTACATACTATATGTACATGACCATGACTGCGTCTTGGTCTCCACCGCAGTGAGGATATATCTCTGCAGATCTGTGGATGTGCCTCATTTCAACAGACTATTTTTGACGTCCGCTCGATTTCTGTCTGCACAGTACGTTAAGATTTGGCCAATGAAGGGTAGTGAGCCATCAAAGAAAAGGCAATTGCAAATTTTAATGCCCTCCCTTGCATGCAACAAGTATAACATCTGTCTGCTTTAATAAATAATTTATGGATATTATGAGTGCATTCTCATTTACACATTGTTGTATTCAGAGCGATATATCTCACTAGAAATTGTTACGTGCTTATATTCAGTCATAATGCAAAGTGGGACTCACTCTGGGATGTGACCATTCGATGGTGTCTCCTTTTGGGAGAGCAAAAAAATGAATAGATGAATTCCTGAAGTATCTCCGTTTTTATTGTCAAAGTACTGAAATTGATCCCTTTTTTCCATGGGTGGAGTACATTTAAAGTGGTTGAGCGCTTTTGAGGCTTTTCAGACTTTTGACTATTGAGCCTATCAATGAATTAATCTACTTCCTAATCTAGTTCTTTTTAGTTTATATGGATTTATAAGGTTTATCAGCTTTTGTCAAGGGAAACTTGTTTTATTAGATAAAAACTAACTTAAATTTTAAGCCAATTAATTAGGAGTATTTTAACATACTTAAACGCTTTCTATTATCGGGATTTTTCTTTAAAATTGTAATATTTATTTGATATACAAAATCAAATCAATTATAAAACCCCCATGAACAAGCTTCATGCCAAAATGAACATACTCTTTGTTAGAGAGTAAACCTTAACTGATAGACAGCGACAAACGACACGGCAGCTCTAAACTATTTTCGTATTTCGCGCACGAGATCGCACCGATATCGTCTCGCTTTTCCCCCAGCGCCTCCACTGCCAGTTAGTCTAACCCGCAGACAGGTCCCGTGTAAGCGGTTCGTTCATCAATGGCGACGGCGCCAGAGGAACCGGCATAAATAAGCAGCATGCATATATATAATATGTGTTTTAAGTACATATGTACGGATCTTATGGGTAGAACTTACAGAGCCTTGACATAGAGTCCGTGAGGAATGGAAGCCAAGACGCCAGCGCCATCGCCAGTGTCATTGTCGCAGGCGCAGGCGCCACGATGATTCATCCGTTCTGACAGGGTCTGGGCATCACGTAGAATCTAAATAGGGAAAGAGGTAGAATTGGAAGGATTATCAGGATCAGCAGTGTCTAAAAAATAACACTTAAATAGGGAGTCGGTGAAAGGTTTTATAAATTCAGTACAAATTTTTATTGATGATCACTGAACAGCCTTTTAGTTTGCCTTTTTAAAATAGGTTGTTTTTCTTTTTAATATCAAAGAATTAAGAGTCCTTGATCCTTACCTTGTGAGAGCGCTTGCCATCGATGGCCACGATGAAACCGACTCCGCAGGCCTCGTGCTCGTTCTGGGGATCGTAGAGCCCCTGTTTGCCGGGTGCCTCCCATGGCATCTGCTGCTGCTGCTGCTCCTGGACATCCTGATCCTGCTGCTCTCCGCTCAAATGCAATTCATTCGATTGTTCGATGTTATCGCTGCCGCTGCTGGCGGAATGATCGATGTTATCGAAATTATCGCCGCTAATCGTCGTTGTTGTTGTTGTCGCCTCAACAGTAGCACATTCAAATTCGCAATTGTCAGTGATTGTTGGTGCCATTATACGTTGTTACCGTTGCACTTGCTGAAAATCTCTCGCGATCTAATTTGATTTTCACTCGGTTTTCTTTCTTTTTTTTTAGTCTGGTTTAGCGTGTTCACACCGTACACAATTCAAACAGTTTTTAGTTAACAGGGTAACAGTTCTTTCTGGTTTAATTAGCACAGTTTTAGTTCAGTTTATCTGTTAGCTGAAAAGAACAAGTAAATGGTAAAAAAGAGGGAAATTTTAAATTTGATTTCGAGTATTTTCCCGGTTTGTTTTGGTCTACAGCTTAATGCACTTGAAAATAATTTTTGCACGATATTCAGTTATTCTGTTTCGCTTGCGTTTTGCACTATTTTCACCCCCAACTCACACACACACACACGTACACTGCTAGATATTTTTGTATATTTATTTCGATTTATCTCGCTGCTGGCACACGCGACACTGACGGCTGCTCACAAGCGAATGAGCAACGACCGAACGTTGGAGCACTCGAGAACCCGAGAATCCGAGAACCCGTGCCCCAAGATGATCACACTCTCTCCTGGTCGCCGCAAATTCCTCTCCGTACTTGGACTCTCTCATATAGCGCTATAAAAACATTGCGTCTATATTTCTCTGCCCCCCGTTGCCCATGCAATCGGGCGCCTGATTCAATTCTGATTCAATACTCGTATCATGTAATGCAATTCTGCTTATCACAAAACTATTCACAGGGAGACTTCTATAAGGAATACTTAATAAATATTGATTAAAGGCAAGTATTATTAATAATAATTGTTAATTTGTTTATAAAAACAGGTGCTATAAACATCACCGGGGTTTCGAAACCCTAAAAAAAGGTCTAAAAGCATGCAATAAATTTTTTGATTTAACAAATGCATTAAAACTTTGTTGTGGTATTGCTTTTTTATTTAAAATTACACTTTTTTATTATTTACTATTATTTATCTCTTTATTTTGAAAGGGCCCCCAGTTACGTTCTGTTCATAAATCGTGGGAGTATATACAGCCATCAGTTCAAAAATTTAAAATGTACTAAAATACATTTATTTATCCCCTAAATGCAAATTCTAGGATTTCAACTGTAGTTAGCACGCTTTCAATCTCCCCGCTAACCCGCTCTCTGAGCACCTCTTCACCTGAATGGGTTTTCTAAATTGCTCCCTAAATAGACAGTTCGGCGATCGATCGATCGATTCAATTGATTGACAGTTCGGTTGAACAATCGTTGCATCCAGAAGTGGAACCTTGAAAAGCGTGCGCTCACGTAATGCAACAAAATCGCCCCATATTTACATTGTTTTATCGAACTAGGAACGGCAATGATTTAGAATCGTTAAACGTTATCAAAATGCAATTGTGGAATGATTTATATATGTAATATAAATATACATATGTAGCTGGCTTGAAAAACACCACAACAAAATGCTTTAAAATGCGAATTACAAAAGACTGCAGCACAACAAAAACGATTGAGCAATAACAATTTGAAATATGTGAAATAAACAACAAAACGTATTCTGTTTTTTTCAACAGAAGCAATACGAAAACAACAGCAAAAATGTCATTAAATCGGTGTTCTGCTGTCTTAGGATTATAATTTTAGATACTTTTTGTCGAATTTCTGATGCTGCTCCATCTCGGTATCTTGACACATCAGCTAAGAAATAATAACTCACTGTCACACACGGAATATTTTTTTTTCATTTACATATCTCTCTATGGGGTCCTTCAACTTTTGACCAGAAAAAATGCATTTGAAAATACACATTTCATTTCAGATACATTTTTGCTCTTTGTGAGCTTCGTTAAAAATAGATTCTCCATTAGAAAGTCATGTTGACGGTGGACTTCTTATTTTGAAAATTTTCCATTGCGCCTTGCGTTTGATTAAATTTTATTTTGCACAATACCCTTTCCCAAAAATAACTTCTTCTATATAGTGGGATTCGTTTAATTAGGCCAACATAAACTAATCAATCAAAAAAGGCAAACCTGCGATAAGAGGGAAGTGTGGTAAGGGGTTTAGATTCCAAGTTCATGGGTTCCAATTGCCTATATTAAATCACTTCCCAGCTAATCAGAGAGACTTTCTATTGTGCTCCGCAGACGATCGACCGAGCTGGCGCTGGTTCAAAGTCCCAGAGAGCGATCGGAATTATCTGGCCGGGGGCTACCACGTCACATCGCAATCTTTGGCGAACCATTCGGGTGACACATTCTCGCCGTCTCGCCACTTGGGGGGATATTTCAGGAGGAGCACGGAAGATGGGGGCCATGGAACCGGTTCCCGGCCTGCCCACCTCGCCGCGATAAGTGCCGAAAATTGGTCGAGCGATAATATTCTCTATTGCGAAGAATCTACCTGGTAGTCCAGAGTATTGGGGGTATATCGATCGGAGTACTAAAATATAAATATGTGTTAAGGGTTAGGGAATATATTTTTCCTAGATAAAGATAATCCTTTAAGCCGTCTAAGAACATTGTGAGGCTGATTCCTTATTTATAAGCTTTAATAGATTTTATACTTTATATTTTGTATAATTTATATATTTGTCTATAAGGGGCACTCTCTATTTCAAACACACCCGAATTTCTTATATTTGTTAAATGTTTGTTTCTTTTTTTTGGCTTTTTGGTATCTGGTATCAGGCGTCTAACATGTGCCGGGCGAGTGTCTAGAGCTGAGGCAGCGGCAAGAGGAAGATGGAATTCTCTTTCATTATGTTTTATTTTCGTTTTTTTATTATTAAGTTAATAAACTTTTGGCACACCCCGCTGCCACCCCGGCAATTCCACCAAGCGAGATAAGATTCATTCACGACCCAGGCACAAACACTCTAATGGCACACTGAACCTTCCTATGGGGGGGATTGGGAAAGGTTTTTTCTTTTCGCACAATGAGATTGCGTTCCATTGGGGAGCAATGCTATAAGGCGATATTCACGATTTGCATGCGTGATTGAGAGGAGTGGGCTATAAATATACACATGTTCGATTTCTGGCTGCATGCGTAATAGAGTCCCGTACCGGACCGATAAGGCCCATGTTGTGTGACTCGTGGAATGCGAAAATGCGTATGTGAGACAAGACAATGGCCCACCAGGGGATCAGAGATTGCATGATCTGATCAGTGGGTTCAGTGGAAAAGTTTTGACCTAGCCCTGAGATACCAAAAGATAAGTCGCAATAAGTGAGAATATAAAAAAGAAATTTTCGCCACTTTTTTATGGCCAAACAAGTCGTAATAAAACTTGATAATCATGACTTGAATAAAACACATAAGTGTGTGGATTTATGCTCTCAGTAGCCAAAGCTAAAAAAGTGTTAGAATAAAGATAAAAATGTTATTATTTTAAGGCATAACAGATGCTCGTGGAAGTTGTTAGAAATAAATCATTTCTTTCATAAAAGTTTAAAAAACTGATAAGTTTTTCATATAAGCTCCGACTCGCACTAATCTATCTCTATTTTATTATTGACAAATGACCATTTCCTTTCTTTAATTCAGCACATTTCCGCCGTTCTCCTTGCATAACTTTCTGAAATGCGTCAGACTAATAGAATGCTATTTTCAGAGTACAGACACATATACTTTATCTATATACATCGCCGCAATGCCGTTCGTAACATAAATTCCATTGGAATTATCGATCACGTGACAAAGGGTAATTTCTAATTACCATTGTGACATTTAGTTAATTCGGATAATTACCAGAGCAATGGAAAGGAGACACCCTGTGTTCCAGGGACCTGAAAGCGCAGACTCTGGCCTCGAAGTCATCGTAAATATTTAGACTTCCACTTGAGCGGAAAGCAAAAAGAGAAAAAAAAAAAAGCAATCCAATATGGCAAACAAGTCTGCAGACTACCAGATTAGAATAGATCGGAGATCGGAGAGGAGGCCGGGAGATACGGAGAGAGATATAGTCAGCACCTCCATTGCGTTGGCTCAAAGTCCGAAACGCGCCAGCCGCGTGTGGCCCATATCCACAGAGAGCCAGTCTGATATATGTGCGCATCTACAGATACTATCTATCCCCTGCGATATACATTTATTTATAATGTAAACAAGCGCAGGCAACAAGTTTCAATAACCCCGAAAGCCAAAATAAATAAATAAATTATGCGTCGACAACATTGCGTGTGGTTAGTTTGCAATTAACGATGGGGCATGTCACGAGGCCATTATCGAGGATAATCGGCGGTCCTAATGGGTGCCAGGCTCTGGAACATCACCGCCGTACAATGGAAAAGTCATTAGCCAAAGCGAAACCTTCTTTCGTGCCTCAATCTCAAATCACTAAAGAACCCAACTCCAGTAGCCACCGTCGCTATAAAATTTTTTTACCAGCGATTTACGATACGATATAGGCCAGAAATTAGAGGGGGGCGGCATCGGTGGGGGGGGGGTTCTATTGCCATTATTAATGCGCATTATCTGACCCAACTGGGGGCTTATCAGGTGGTCGGCCGGGACCAACTTTATTGGTACCCCTATTGTTTTATGGCCTCCAACCTGTGCACTTGAGTCAGCTGTGCAAAGTTTCCGTGTGCCCCGGTTCCACGGGGGGAATTCCGAAAGGGATCTTCTCAATTGCTTTAAAAATAGTTACAATTTGTTTTCATTATCGCCTGGCCCAGTGTTTAATTAGAGATTCCCCCCGGGACGTCTTGCGGTTTGTGTTTTTATTGCGCTTCGGAATTACGTAGAAGTAATTACAATTATGCGAACTTTTTTTTATCTACACCTACAGTGGGCGCCAGGGCTGTAAGAGGGCTTATAATTAACCTTGTTCAGTAACCCCTCTAATAACAAAATGAGTCGAATGGCTGATAACTTGCATTGACTTTGATTGGGCGACAAAACCCATATGGTATTACTAAACTTTACCGTACTGCTTATTAGCGACTTGGGTAAAATATTTAAGTAACTAATTAAACTTAAGTCTTGAAGGTTTCAAAGTTCTACACTGATAAAAAAAATAAAATCTTCTTTTGAGATTTTGCGCATTCTTAATTTAAAATCTTACTATAAGACCAAAAATTCTAGAAAGGAGATTTTTCAGGGTATATTTACGAACAAAAAAATCTACATTTAAGATTTACACATTTTTTGGCATTCTTAAAAAAAAAATCTTAAAAAAAGACCAAATATTCTAATAAGAAGAAGAAAAAATCATAAAGTAATACCGAAAATGACTCATTTTAAGAAATAAAAATCGTAAATTAAGATTTTTGTTAATCTTAAAAATTCAGAAGAGACGGCTTCTAGTGTTGTCTCTTTTTTTCTCACACAAATATGGAAGTCATAGTGCCGTCTCGCTCTTACGACCATTCATAGAAAAACTATTTTTAGCTCAGAGAGGGAGATACATTTTTTTTTGTTTTCTCTGTCCTTGGAACTGTATGTATTCACGTTCCCGACATTAGTGTTTGATTTGCCTCAGTGGCCCAGTTGGTAAGCGGTCGGTCTGTGAATTTTGAGACATGGGTTCGGATCCCAGCCGGGAAAAAAAATGTAAGTAGCTTTTAATAAAATTTCTAATACTAATTAAATTAATAATAATCATTTCTAGCTCTATAATTACAGATTATAAAAATTCTTTCACAATAATGTTTAATTTAAAATGTTTGGTATTACGAATGTTTAGTAGTATTAACTAAGGCCGGTCTCATTAGGATTCAAACAAATTTTTTTTTTCTTAATTTAAGCCTTGTTATGGTAATTTTTTAAGATTTTCGGTCGTTTATCGTTCTTATTTTAAACTTTTTTAAGGATTGAAATAATATTTGAAAAATCTCAAATGTAGAATGAAAAAGTACTTAAAAGATGACCGAAAATATCAAAAGAAGACCAAAATATGCTTAAGCCATTTTCGTGACCGAAAAATCACGTTTTTATGACCAAAATTCTTGTTTTTTTTTATCAGTGTATGTATATCTGACAAGTGCTAACAAATCAGCAATTAGCACTCGCTTCTTAAATTCTATAACTTTGATTCTAATAAACATATCAAACAATTCTGTAAATATTAGAGGTATTCTTAAAATATTTAAAAAATGCAATGTTGTCAGATTTCCGATTATCCACGAACCTGTATTGAGTTTCCATAACATCCCTAGACATAAATAAAGAAATATGGGAAAGTTTCAAATTTTTCAAGCTAAGACACTAAAAACCGTAGGGGTTTCATAACATAAAAATATGATTACTTATTGGAAAAGCTTTAAGTTCCCTTGTTTATTTTCTCCATAAATTCCTGTCTGCCCGAGAAAATTATCGCAGCTGTTTGCTATTTATGGCATAGGTGCGGACACCTCCCCACCGCCCCGAAACCTCTCCAATTAAGAGGCGACTACAGTTTGCAGTCAATAAACAAGCAACGTCGCAATTTACATTAGTTTTCAATGACCGTATCTGGCTGGGATCGGTTGCACTTTTGGGGTAGGTTGTGCGGCCCTTCCAGAGCCCCTTTCTCCATCGTTCCGGCAGAGTTATGTAAACAGAATGCAAGTAAATTGCAGCGGGGAGCTGATTCACTCGATGGGGTATCGGGGCTTGAGTCCCGAGTTCTCTGTTCTGAGTGCTTCTGTTTATCTTCTTCCGTAATAGACCTCGGGACAGAGCTTATCAGGCTCAACCCAACGAAAAGTAATCCTAGCAATGGAAAATCAATCATGGTCAATATTTATTAAAAGTCAACCATGTCCACAAGTAAAAAATGTATGCAATCTAACTTATGTGAGTCAAATCCACTCAGTGTGCTGAAAAGCTACTAGTAAGAAAATTAGAGGAGGTTTTAATGTTTAATGTTGTCCATTTGAATCCATGTAGGAATGCTAAGGTTAGTCTACCGATCATTGAATACCCTGCTTTTTATTTAAATATTATTTAATTCATTTATATTATACAAACATCACTTTAGATAAGAAATCCAATTTCCTTTTATAAAATATAAATATAATTTTTAGACTGCATGATTCTTTAATCATACTCTAGGGAACCCTATTTAAGGGAATACTAGATTGCGATGTTATCGTAATTGCTTTGGGCACTTGCTTCGGTTGCCTCCGCTCTTCCCTAGCTGCTCACCCAATTTAGAGGCTGCGACGCAATTGAAAAGTTTTCCGTTTGGAAAAGCACTGAACCATTAAACCAAACTTGCGGCGCCACCTTATTTCAACCGCGACCGCAAAATATATCAGATTTCAAAGGGGGTTGCACTAAGGAATGGAATGGAAAGGCATGACCATTAATGTGAAAAATGTTGAGACATTCCACGGTTGCTTTCTTTTTCATCTCCAGCAATCCGTGATAAGCTTAAAGAGGGCTTTAAACGCACTTAGCCGCACGAGGAGGCTTAGTTCACACTTTCGGGCAAATCTTGCACAATCTCTTCTCAAGTCCTGGGTCTATTGTATCTTATTTGCTCACTCAATTTCAGACAATCCTTTTTAAGTGCTTGAGCACACACACAAACACAGACGAAATGGGTAATAAAACAAAAGCAAGAACGTTATCCTTTAAATTGAAGTGCAATTGTACTGCGAAAGCCTTTCTCTCTCTTTGCGGCAAACTAAGAAATGCCGTGCTGATTACATAACGGTTATGTCAGGAGAGCAAAAGCCCCAGAGACAAAGAGTGAGAGAAAGAGAGTGGGTGGGCGAGAGAGCCAGCTCGGAAGCTGCCACCCACGCAGAGAGAAAGTGTAAATGTCAAAGGGCAGTGACGCAGTAAGGCAAATATTTTTCGACTACTGCACGAAAAATAAATTTGGGTATATATTTCATTAATTTCATTGCTATATTTTAAAAGGATAATGCAATGATTCAATAAAATAGTGCGCTAATCAAATAATAAAAACCTTAAATTCAAAAATAAAATGAATTGCCTACTTTACGGCGTTTGCCTAGTACAAGTCTATTAAAAAAAACCTAAGGCTTAATTAAAATTTATTATGCAATTAAGTAAGTATGTTTATTCAATTTTATAAAATAATTATTATCCTGAAATCGTTTTTGAAAAATAAATATGAAATTTTATTTCGAAATTACTGTTTATGAGGAGGAAATATATCTTAAACTTTATTTTCTCAGTGTAACAAAAAAGGATGCTCCAAACAAATACAAACACAAAGTGGCAGTCATTAATTTTGATGTGACCATTAGGAAAAACAATTTGCGGCAATCGCTTGGCCGCAGCTTTTCAGCCGCCACTGTTCTCGGCGTGAGGGATGGATGGTTGGCACTGGAGAAGAAATCACTGCCATGGCCCTTCAGAGCAGAGCAAAGAGAGGCGCGGTGCGGAGCTAACCTTATTCTGACCTTGAAGCGGAGCGAAGATCTGGTCTGCATCGCACATGCCTGCAGTAGAGCAACGGGGGCAGGAAGGAGGCGAAAAGGGGCGGGAAATAGCGAAACAAGATTCACAAATGAAGCGCAGGCCATAAAATAGTCAAGGAGCAGGAGCGAAAAAAGCAGAAACAAGGGGGTGGAGAGCAAACGAGAAGAGAACTTCACAGCGGCAGGAACAAAAACAAGAACAAGAACGAGTAGCTTGCGGCAGGGCGGCAAAGCCGCACTGTCACAGTGTCGGTCACTTAGATTGGACCAACTTTTTTAAAACTATATATATATAACTTTAAAAAAAAATGTTTTTATTCGGTCACTAAACCGTACACAAAAAAATAAATAAATAAGAGTAAAAAAAAAAAAATCGAATATTTAAAAATTAACTTCATTACTTAAAAAAATAAACTGTTTTTTTACAAACATATTAAAAAACCAATTTATTTAACTCTTAAACTTTTACGTTTGTTTACAACCAAACACCGACAGTGCTTGTCACCAAAATAAGTCACAAATCAATTTTTATCATAAAAGTACTTGCAACCGGAAAACTTTTTCGTGTAATGAACATCAAACAACTTGAGGGTTTTTATATTTTTGCACTTAAACACTTTTAAACACATTTGACAACACTTTGCAAAACAATCAAGTAAACACAGTTATTTATCATTAATTTTATGTGTTAATAAATCACTTGCCCAAAAGGCTCTTAATTTTACGCCCCCCACTGTATTTGTGGTGTGGGAGCTGAAGCTCTCCCTACTTCTTCCTGCTCTCTTGTTTTTCTCCTTCTTTTAGCACTCCCGCCTGCCTGTCTGTTTGTCAGTGTGTGAGTGCGCCATGTAAAATTTATTGATTTTCCAGAGAAACTCCTACGGGAAATGGTGTGGGAGAGGGGCAGAGGGAAGTGGAGTGGGAGCGCCCGGAACCCTTATCTTTTTTCCGTATTACGTTTTCCTTATTCCTCAACTATTTGTAAATATATCAAGCACGCTACAATTATACATTTGTGTGTACGTGTGGGAAAAGTAATTTGCATATCACATTTTTCTAAGCCACAAATTGGAATTCCGCAATTTTTTTCATTTACTTTAAACTTTGCTGATAAACCGCTCCGCTATGCACCGATTTTCGAATTTTGCGCTTTCCACAAAAACCGAGAACTCGAACGTTTTTCACTTTTTCACTTGCTTTTAGCACACTTCCACTTAAACTTTGATTTGGATTCTATTTTATTTGCTGCGTTTTCCGCGTGCTCACAATACGTGCGATTCCTTTAAAAGACGAAAGAGAATGAACGAATAGGACGAAAATCGCGACTATCCCCCAAAAGAGAGAGAGAGAGCAAAAAGAGTGGAGCAGAAAGGGGAGAGCTTGTTGTGTAAAGTTTGTTTATTGAATTTAACATATTATTTACTCTTAACAAGCTTTTTAATAAATAAATACATATATTTTTTAAGTTTGCATTTGTTGGCTTATTTGTTTTAATATAAAACATTATTTTGCTAGTTTTTTAAATACGGGTAAATACCGTTACACGATGTTCACTGTTGAAAGCTGATTGAAAGCTTTTTGGTATATTTTTATCGATAGTTACCCTATGATGCCATCCCTGAACCTATCGATACAGCCGATCCATACCTGTCATCGATAGACGAAATCGTTGAGGTTTTCACATCCCTAATTCACATGTGCCGGCAGATAAACTAAAAAAATTATTTTATCGAATCTTCCAGAAATCGAGCGAATTTTATTTCCTAGCAGTACAAACACTCTACAGCATGTCTAACGAAGAAGGACTGTACGATAATATTCTGCTGGCCGTGGCCGAAAAGCACCGCGGCGGCGTGCCCGAGGTAAAAATAACAACAAAGACTCAACTCCTTTGTGCCCGAAATTCGAATTAATCATTGTTTATTTGTGTTTGCAGTTCCTCGGTACCCTGGCCAGTTTCCTGCGGCGCAAAACCGACTTCTTCACGGGCGCCAAGCAGGCCGAATGGGAGAAGATGCTGCTAGACGTTTTCAAAAAGGAATCCGCGCTGGCGATGAGCGCGCACCAGGAGAAGGTGAAGTCGCGCGAAGCTGCCCAGAAGGTCAAGGATGAGAAGGAGCGTGCGGCGCGGGAGGCTCGCCAAAAGGAGATTGACGATAACAAAATATGTGATATCACCGACGAGGAGGCTGCTGCCATCATCAAGGAGGAGGAGAACAAGTAAGTTTTCCACTAAAGATGACAATTTTATCCCTAAAAATTAATGAAAAGTCAGCCTGCGGTGTAATTGGTTACTTTTCCAACCGAAATATAGTAATATTAGTTGGTTTTAAAGTAATTTTTTACTAATTTCTTAAGTAATAATGTGAGGATACTTAAAAATCTAAACCAAAAATGACTTTGTGACCCAAAAACAGTAAAAATATCTAACTTAAGCTTGTTTTTAATCACAAAAATCTGTATAATTATGCCTTAAATTATGTTTTCCATTGATTATTAACCATTTCTCAATGTCTCTCCTCCAGAAAACGACAGCAGCTGCTGGATAGCGCTAGTGGAGAGCCAGCTGCCTCGAATCGCGATGACATTTCCAAACCCATTGAAAACGTAGACGAAGAAACCGAAAAGGGCGAGTTGGGCAAGCTGCAGCCCAATGCTGGCAACGGCTGCAACTTGGACAAGTACAATTGGACACAAACGCTGCCGGAGGTGGAGGTGAGTCCAGGTTAAGGGTGGTCGTAAGAAACTGTAGTGTCTCAGTGAGGTGTTGCCATGGTTATGGATTGGTTAGAAGTGTTGCTAGGCAGTGACTAATGTTCAAAAATCAAGAGCCATAGATATTCATTGCAAATATTACAAAGATTTTAAAGCAAAATGAAGACATCTTTATGAGTAACCTCATAATAGTATAACTTCTATCTTTGGGTTTAATGCCAAAAGCGGGTTTTCCCCTTCTTTAAACACAACCATTATTGGTTGCTAAGGCTGCAAAACCCCCAAAAAGTTATTGACCCCTCGATACAGGTGCTTTTGTGAGTCACACTCTCCCTTTTCGTGTACAATGTAGAAAATTCACTTTATTAAACATATCACAGGGATAAATAACTTAGTTGGTAAACCAGAAAATACAGCATTTACTATCATCCGATCCCAGATCCAGATACAGATCTACTAGTTCCTCGTATATTTCTCTGTCTCCGTAGCATAGGGCGCTTAATACTAACGAAATTTCCCTTCAGCTTCGTCTGACTCGACTTCGATTCTTGCTCCTCCAATCCAAACACAATCGTTTAATAAATATCTTACACAACTAGCGTCAAGACGACGACACGATAACAATAATAATATTAATAATAATAATAATAATTGGGGACAAAGACAATACAATAAATAATAAACTAATTGGGCTAGACAGACAGGATTGAACACTAGCTCTTGGGCATGTCGCGGGCGCGCACTAAAAAGAGAGGATATACAAATTAAAATCAAGTTCTAGGCACTTGGTTTAGTTTGAGAAACTTACTCTCCAGCGCATAGACCATGCCCATGATGAGCAGCATGAAGATGGTGCTCATGCTGACAATCAAGACGGTGACCTGGCGTCCACGATCGCAGAGGCCACGCTTCGGTTTCTTGGGTGGACCGCCTTCACCGTTGACCATTGTGAAGTGCATGGAGCTGGCAATGGACACGGTGTCCAGGTCTTTGGTTTTAATGTACTGCAAATTGGGATCCGCCTCGGTCTCGCCTGCCTGCTGCTGGCCATCGATGGCAATCACTGCATCCTTGCCGTTGCTAGAAGCCAACGCCAGATTGGCATTGTAGTTGGACGATGATGGATTGCTGGCGGGCTGGATCAGCATCTTGTTGTGACGCTCCTGCTTCTTGTGGATTTCCGCGAAGCGTTCCAGATTCGCTGCCGTCAGCAGCAGTGAGCCGGAAGCGGCGCTCTGTTGAGAGAAGAGAATGTCCATTGAGTCATGCTGCTGCTCCACTGGAGTCTGCCTGCGTGGGCTCGTCTTACTCACCCGCGTGCTGTTGTTGCTGTCGCTCGATCCCTGCGAACTTCTCGATCCCCTCTTGGCTGCTGCCAGTACTGCTGCCGCCGCTGCCGCCGTCACAGCAGCACTTGTCGAGGAGCTGCTACTGTTGTTGATGATGTTGCTGTTGCTGGGCAGGCTGCGTTGGTTCAAAGTGGGCGGATTCGAATGTGATTTGTTCGAGGACTTGGAGGAGCTGGCCGAACTGATGGCCGAGCTTGAGGAAGAGGCCAGCGAGGCGCGGGGAATGTGCCAATAGTCCTGCATCTGCAAGGGGAAAAAAAAGAGAATTTGTTAGTTTTTGTTGTGGGAAATAGAATTAAGTGAAGTTTTTTTAAAAATATTTAAATATTTAAAAATGTTTAAGGGAGGTTAAGTATGGGTTTAGAAAAGTTTAAGCTATACTTTTGGGGGACTTGCCTAAATCTAGATTGAGACGTTAGATTTTGAAATACTTTACGCTTTAGGATTGTTAAGAATTCATTATAATCTTAAGTTCAGTACAATTTCCATATAATCTAATATGGTTTTAGATAATTAATCCTTATTTACTATACATATTTTATATACTATAACTATTTTCTTTGCTAATATTATGTAATTATGTTTATCTCACACCTTCAGTAAATATTAAAAAGTATTTACAAGCTAATTAGCAACCTGCAAACACTTGTAATGCTACTTCATGCATTATTAAGTTTAAACAAAAGTGTGCTAATATACCCTTAATTTCTATAACTTTAATTATGCACACCTATATTTTATAATTATGTAAACTTTAATGTATAATTAAATGCTGAGGCACATTCTTTAAGTGTGAATCCAAGCTCCCCTTTGCCTGGAAGCCCTGTGATCATGTCACGAGCTCCTACATCCGCCTGCTCCAAAATATACTTTTTTTTTTTTTTTTTTTTGGTAACACATCTAAGTCTTCCCTGTTCTCCCCCCTTCTTCCTGCCACTTTTTGGCTGTGCTAGCGTCAGAAGAAATACAACAAAAAATGTGAAAAAATTAAGAAACCTGAACTTTCCAGTTGTCTTTGGGCCTTTGGGTTGTCTTTGTTTTGCATTTGGCTTGTTGGCAACTTGTTTGATATTTATGGTCTCTGGTCTTGGTTTGGCTAAAAGCCTGATTTGTATTTATTATTAATTCGGTTAGTGCTTGTTGTTGCGACAGTTTTTTTTTTTTTTTGTTTTTGGGCAAGCTTTTATCTTGGCCTTTCTCCCGAAATGGCTCTGCCGATTGTTTGGCTTTGACGTAATTGTGGCAATCAATTGTTTTCGATTCTATAAAAATCAATTTGCCGGAATACAAAAGTTGCAATTCGAGTTTGTGTCTGCCAGATTTGTTCGTTTGAATTTTCTGTGTGTTTTGTGTGGCTTTTTGTCTTACACGGCACAGAAGTTAATAAATTTGTTCGTCGCCCGCTTCTTGCGTTTTATTTATTGTAAATATTATTTAGGCATGCGGAAGTCTTATCACTCTTTATTTGATTCAACTTGATTGGCCAGTTTTCGATTTGTTTTTTCTCTCCCCGCCGTATTTATTTTTGTGTCTGTTACTTTACTTACTTTTTTTTGTTTTGTGTTTTCTGTTGGCTTTGTTAATTTGTTAATTTGTTGTTTCTCGGCTCCCGGAGGGATTTGTTTGATTATTACAGCAATTTATCACACACACAATTTAAGGTAATTAGTAAGTATATCACAATTTTGGAGTATTTATACTCAGAGTCTCGCTCCGGTTGTCAGTCTCTCGGTTCGGTTCTTAATTGGGCTTTTTACGAGACACCTCTTAAAAGTGAATTTTAATTTAAATTTATTCAAATTGCGGCTCCTCGCGAAACACTCAGCTCTTTTCTGGCTGCTGTTGGGGATACCGATTCTTATTTTTTGCAAATTCTTCTGATCGTATCTTTCAGTTCAGTCGCGTCTTCTTCTCGCAGCGAAGAATTCTTCTTGTGTGCGCGCTTGTCGCCAAAAACAGAACCGATCTAAACGGCCTCAAGAATCGAACTGAAGCGAGCTTAGCGGATAAGTCGCTCTGCTCACCTGAGTTCTGCCCACCTGAGCGGCGTCGCTTTGCTGTCAACGCCGCTGCCTCTGTCGGCGTCGATGCGCAAACCTTTTGCGAGTGTAAGTGTTTGTTGTTTTTGCTGGCTTTCTTGCCGGATTTCGCATGTCATAACATTTGTACGGTTCTCATTCTGTGTGTTGCCACTGCCACAGTAGTTGCTCGTAAATTATAAAGAATTCTAATTACAGAGAACGTATGGGATTTGTTTCAGGGTTCTATTTAATGTTTTTTTAAGTTAATTTCATGGCTTAACCAGGGTTTGGAAGATGTTGATCATGTTTATTATGGGTTTAGTGAGGTGTATTTGTAAGATTATAAATATCTTATTAGTTAGTTGGGAAACTAAAAAGGGATTTGATGGGTAAGAGATTATAGTATATTTCTTAGGCAATAAAAAGGGGTTTATGTTGAGTTTAAAAGTAGTTTTTTTAATTTATGAATTTATCTAATTTATTTTTATTAAATTTATAAAGAACTGTATAAGAAAAAGTTAATTTTGTGTAAGGAAATTTATCAATTCAAGACATATGTATTTACGTATTCACTGCTTGCTTTGCACTAAAATTCCCAAGTGGGAATTCTGAACATTGAGCTTTTCAGCAAATAAATAATTTTACTAGATTTTGACTTGGTCACATTAAACTTGATATCCATCTGATCTCCAGCTTATCTGTTATCCGAAAATAAGAAAAACCTTTAGATTATCTTCATAAAACCTTTTTTTTCATATTTACCTAATTTAAACATAAGCTGCGTTAAGCTAATACTTTGACTTCATATCATCTCTATTATTTATTTTTCATTATCATTATTGTTATTGTCCCTTACTATCTTTATATTAGACTAACATCCTTTATCTTCTAATTTATTCAATTAATTACTTTCTTCTTGTTTCACTTGAAACTTCCAAGTTCCCAGAGACCACTGTACTTGTATCTATTTATACAGCTCTTAACGATTGGCAACTTTTCTCCCTCGATTCTTTTGTTTTGTCTCGATTATGTTTGATGGGGCTGACTTTGCCGGCTTTGATGTTTGGACTGGTGCTCGCCTTGGTCTGATCAGCTCATCGATGGATTTGCCTACTTTCTTTCGGGCATTCTTTTCTTGGCTCTTTTGGCCGCCCTTTTTGCTCATTAAGTTGCAATTGGTTTTGCCTATTTTTTTGTTTTTTTTGTGGGTATTTCTGAGCCTCTTCAGTGAAGGGCCCTTGGTGGTCTTGTGCCGTGTGGGCGTCTTTTTTTCTAGATCCGTTTCGACGGCGTCGGCCCAGAAATTGGAGTTTGATTGCGGGAAAACCCTAATTCTAATTTAATGTTGAACATAATTAAGGGCAAACCTTGACCAGCTTACACACTCTCCGTTCACCCCGCCCATTTGGTGTAGTACCCAAGTAGGGCTTCCATGGGCCCATTAATGTTTGATTAATACGTCTTTCATTATTAAATCAACGGTTTATGGTCTTATAAATAATATGGCCATTATTTAAATGGTTATTTTGGCTTTTAGGCGAGTCTATTTTTGGCTAATTTTAAATTCTAAGAAAGCATTTAACGTCAATGATCCACACAAAAGCCTTATATCAACACACACGATCAGAGATGCAAAAAATGGAATTTATCGATTAATTAATATGAAATTTGAAACATGATCTGCGGAGCCAAATCATCCAAATCAAGTTTCCCTTTACATTCTGTAGTGGATATATAAGATAAATCATGGCAAACATGTTTACAAAATTCTGGTTCGAAATCATTGAATTCTGAATTCGACCTTTTTCAAATCGAATCGAATCGAATCGGTTTGAGTCTTTTGTGTTGAGTCAATATGAAAATACCCACTTTATCAGTGAGTCACCGCTAGAAGCTGATTTCCATTAATAAATTATAGTTTTTTTGAATAATCCCAAGATGTTTGCGTTTCTCTTGGGAGGAATTTGTTAAACAAATTGCCGAAAATCCCCAAAAGACGGTTTATTATTATTGTTATTTGTTTGTTTTCTACTCGCTGATCCTAGCCCCGGATTCGATAGTTGTTTTTTCCAATCCAAAATCCAGCACTGATCTCATATTAATATATCATTAAACTTTCGAGAATTGCTTGGGCAAACAGCCAAGGCGAAGATTGCCAACATTTCTATTACAGATTTATTTGCTTTGGGGCTTAAATCGGAGAGCTCCATCTGTCATTTTGGCCAGAGCTCTTGCCTCGGTAGCCAGAGAGCCCAGCAAATGTTTCTAATTTTTTGTGGCTCTTTGCCTGTCGAGCATCTTGTTATCACCTTTTAAGTGAGACAAGTGAGTGGCCTGCCGCCTGTATTTCATTTTTTTTTTTATTGTATTCTTTTTGGGGGTATTCTCCAATGTTTTGGTATGGGTGAAGTGCGGCCGATTTAATCAGCGGAGAGTTGACAAAGATTACCTGACACGGCCAGTTACCAGAGCACCAGAGCAGTGGCAATGGACTCCGAATCGCATTAACAAGGGGAAATAAGCAAGGTAAAACCGAAAGAGATTCTCGAGTGGCGAAGATTGAGGGACGTGGCCACTCGAGGAGATGGGATGACGGCCAAACACTTGCTATAGATTGCCCGGAGAAGCGAGAATCGTATCGGTACCGAACCGATCCGAGACATTCCCCCAAATAGAATCAACAACATTCACCGCACACAAAAACTAAAACCCAAGACAAACAAATGGATATGTGGTTTTGTCTTTTTTTTATGCATATAATTAAGAATGCAAAATAGCCAGTGACGCCGACGTATGGATCTTACGTGCCCAGCGATTTCTGTTCCATTTTGGGTGACAACAATTGGGATTAAAAAAAAATAAAACGTTGAATTGATAATTTGATTGTGGTAAACGGGGAAATCCCTTGAAGCCATCTACAGATAGATCCGTTGACGTATGCCACGCTTATGTGGGTAGGGCCTCGGGGTCCATACAGCTTCTTCATCTCCATTAATTGCCGCTATTAAAGCTTAATTTTCGCATATAGAAAACGTTTTGGGTATGCAAACAATTTATCGGTTTGCTGCCTTCAGGGTGGGACTAACTAACTAACGTTCTTCTCCCCTCTTAGTTAATACCCAAAAACCATGCGAAATTCCTGAGAGCTTGACTCATTCGGTGGATGCCAAGCGGAAACACGAAATAAATGTCTTATTGATATCTCATCACGTAAGAGAGTATTACGCTTTGGTTCTATATATACTTGAAATTATATTGCCGCCTTTGAACAGCTTCTAATTGCGGGTTATATGAACGCAACTGATTTTTTTTATTTGTCCGTTTCACACCTGTTTAGCTATAAATCAAAGGCAAAAGTCAACTTTGGTGGGGGTTTAAATATTGTGTAGAAGCAAAGTGTGAACAAAGAATTCAACTGGACAAAGCCCCTTGGTAAATTAGCCGCTTTTAAGATCCATTTTGTTTGGTTTCCTGGTCGCCAATATATTTTATTATTGAGATCAGGTCACAATAAGCAGTTCCAGAAATGGCATTGATTTATTCTGGCTTTGGTTTTCCAAGGAATCTAGTTCAACTTGGGTGGGAATACTACGGATTTTGAAAATTTATGGACACTTTCTTGTGATTTAAGTTGTCTTAGATCCTCTAAAAACCTCTATTTTTCGTTTGTTGTCACCTATAAAACTATAAAACCCTACAACACATAAACCCACAAATTATCTCAAAATTACCCAAATTAGTAAGTTGTTAAAAAAAACTTGATTAAGATATACAAAGATCGAAAATCTTGTTACCATTAAACTACTGTGTTCTGGAGGCTTCTTTACAATTTTAGTTGTATTTAATTTATGGAAAAACCATTCACGTTGACAGTTTCACTTTGAAAAGATCTCGTTTCTCACCGAATTTAAAGTCGCATTGAGGAACAGCTATGATCATTATTTGGGATATCCCCCCCCCCCCCAAATGTTTGACTAGGTTAACCGGATAAAGTTTTCAAATACAATTTGTTTTGTAATCCGCTTATGGCGCAAATAAATAAATAAATAGCTACCAGATCGATCTCTCAAATCTCATTTACCATGCAAATGTCAATACGGATTCTATTGTAGCCACTCGAGAGCTCATTGTATCTACGTCTGCTTTTTGTGGAAGCCGGAGTTGAGCGCCCGCCGTTCCCAATGGGAACTAGTTTTGGTGGCAACGTTCTAATCAGATTTAAAGGCAAAACAATTCTAAATGGAAAGGAATATAAGAAGAAAAAAAAAAATGAAATAAAAAACAAATCATTTGCCACGCTCGATTTCGATTCCATCTCTTTGGGTCTTGAGATGTTTCGGGTCTCTACTCCACTTCTGGCCACAAATAAGTCAAGTTTAAGCCGCTTTTAATGAGCATACAGTAGCACATGGCAAGCAGGGAAAATCCGGGAGAATGGTTTAGATTTTGAAAAGAATTACAGAAAGTTTTTTCTTTAAATATATTTCATTTTTAAGGAGATTTAAATCTGTAAAAGATTTTATTGATTTCGGAACTTTTCAATTGTATAATTTATTAGAGCATTAAATTAGTATTTCTAAAAAAACATCGATGTTTGTGAGTACTTTCATAAAAAACATCGATTAATAATCTTTTTGCGAGTTAGCTTTTGTTTTTTTCCTAATGGCATTATTAAATCAAATGAAATGATTAGTTTATTAGTGAATTTATTCTTAAAAAACATCTATTAAAGAAAGGCTCCTTCGTCCCATTTTGTGACCCTTCACTGTACCCTACACCTTAGTTCTTTGGGCTACTCAGCTGTTTTTTGGCTCGCTGATAACATTATCGAATACAAAACACTCGGCACACACTTATAAACACTCGACTCCATCAACGCAGCTATATCGGCTGTTGTTTCTTTTTTTTTTCTATTTTGTTTAAATGGACGCTGAGTTGTTGTTTCTACGCTACTTTGGTCAGGGGAGACCGTTGTCTGTTGCTGTTGTTGGGGCCGTTCTTTTTTCCTATTTAATTTTTTTTTGCTGGTGCCTGGCACCGGATCGCATCTTTTAGCATAAATTATACTCGGCTAGATATTTAAAGAAAATGAAATGCTGTTCAAGTTTTATAGAATTAATCAGGCGGCAGAAGAAGCAATAACAACATATCGCGCTATTAAAACGGCAGCAGACAAAGATGTCTTTCACTTTGCAGATTGCGAGAGAGTGGATGAGGGGGTCGCAAATTAGTTCGAAAAACTTGGGAGATTTGAATGATCGATTAACTGGTTGCAGATTTAACGTGCAGCATCCTCAGCATTGGCCCAGCCCGCGGCATTTGCATAAAATCGCCCACCGTCTGACGACGAACCGTCTGCGAATCCGCGCTCTTACCTGGATAAGTGTGCCATGTCTCGTGCTTGATATTTTGTATGTCTCTTCTTTTAGTCTTTTTTTTTCCTGATGCCGTCGTCGCAGCCATCAATATTTGTTATTATTCATTAATTCATTCACGACGACACCTTCTATATGCTGCCGCTTCTCTGAACCCAATAGCGACGAACTCTGACTTTGACTGGCAGTGACTCTTCAGCTTTGTGTGTTTACCTTCTGGTACAGCTTCATTTCGTGGCTCTATTGTTTTATCTCCATGCTGCTGAAGGCATTTGCATGTGTGTCCCACCTGTTGAGGTGCCTTAATGGCCGTAGGTGTGTGTGCTAGTCTCCCTCTTGTCTGCCGATTTTTGATTTGTGTAAATTTCCTAGTTTCGAGCATGGTGTTCTTTGCGTCTGCTGCCATTTGCATAACCTTCGGCAAATGCAGAATTGGTTTTTTTTTTTTCGGTTTTAGAGTCCCTTGAGAAAGCCGCCAGCATTGTCTTTACATTTACTTAATTAACTTTTCAAAAATTCAAGCTCTAAAAACACATGCAAACCTTCACATTTAGGCCTTTTTTGAACGTAAAACCCTTGAGGAATTGGCTTTCATTTTATGTTTACTTAATGAAAATGAAGTATACAAAGTAATTGACTTTAAAAGGAATATATTTGAGTAAAAATAAAGTATTTACATATATCCTATTGTAGTTTTAGTTTTTGTCTAATTTGAACCAAGAAGGTTCTTAAATCCAAATTCAGTCCAATTATTACTAAAATAATGTCCAAGTACAATCAATTTTAATTAGTTTCAGGTGGTTATATTGTTTTTAAACTTATTTCTTTAATAACTCCAATGATTAATTTATATTTCCCCAAGTGAAAGGTAAAATAATTGAATCAATTCTTTGTTCTATTCAATCTTAAACTCATTAATTTGCAAAATACTAATTGGACCATTTTGCTCAAATTATTCGCACATTTCTGGATCTAAATGGTACAGATTTCTTTTATTTTTGCTGTTGCCAAGTGCCGGATTTGCCCACGTATTCCGCAGACTTCAGATTCTGAATGCTTCTGGTGCTATTTCTGTGTCGTAGCCTTACATCCGCGTACTATTCAACGTTTCCAATTGACATCCGCTTCAGTTTCAGCTTTTGACACATTTTTTTTTCGTTGAGGTGATGATGAAGATGGTGCCCACCCACATGGGCAACAAAAGATTGGTGATCCGTGATCGCTGATCGCGATGAGCTTCTGTTGACACGAGCCGCGTGCTGCTCTGTAAAGAAGAATCGCTTTGGAGTTCGGAGTAGCTGCCACCTTGGCTGGCTGCCCACACGAACAGCATGGAGAGACTCCACTGTGGTCGCTGTGGAAAGCGTCCTTGGTTGGATGCTGCTGCTGCTGCTGCTGCGTCGTCGTGAGATTTAAATTAAAGGGGCTTACCCCTGCCCCCCTCTCATTGTTTCTGCCGCTCGAGCCGCTCGCTAATTGATTGCACAGCCAGTTGTCTAATAACTCTGGCTTTAATTATGCTGCGAGCTAATGGGAAAGGTGTTAATGTATGCATGTATCCGTGCGATTTATAATTAATGGCCAGCCGTGGCATATAATTCTAGACGCCAGTGTAATTGCTGTGAACTTGGCCAGGCCAAACCAAGCCAGCCCAGGCCGCCGCAAGCCGCATAAATAACTCCATCGCCTCTTTAGGCAACCTGCAACCTGTTGAGCGACATTCCCAACATCTTTGCCTCCATCGAGCGGAGCTGAGACCCTTAACCGGACCTCAAGAACCGCTGTACGTACGTCCTTGAACTGGCAGCTGAACTAAATTCCCGTTCTACTTGGGGTCCTTGAACAAAGGAAGACTCGCATCTCGATCCGTTGATCTTGGTGAAGGGCAGGCCGAGAGATCTGGCAGCTGTGATATGTATGGTTCACCGAGGAGACGTGCCCCTGTGCCTGCAGTGGCTTGGATTTATTTATAGAGAGAGAGATCGTTATTAGCTCGCCAAGGTTGTGCAATGACCAAAGCAAAGTCTGGGGCTAAAGAATCATCCGTAGATGTACACATCCGATCATTAATCACAAGAGAGCTGCCACTCCAAGCTTAATTACACGAAGAACCCCCTGAATAATCCACTCTACTCCAGTTTGATTGTCATTAACGGAAAGGTTTTGGGATTACACTTGGGAAAAAACTATACAAATGGGGTTTGATGGGTTAAAGTTGTGGGATTTTAAAGAAAGATATAACGAAATCTTCATTGATTTTAAGAATTTGTAACTTGAAGCTCTTTTACCTATTGAAATTCATCATAATCTCCATTTGGGATCTCATTTTTCATCTCTCTGCAGCTCAAGATTCCCTTCAACGTGACATTCGCTCTACGTGCCCGCGATCTGGTGGTCAATATCGGTAGGAAGTCCCTGAAGGTGGGTCTCAAAGGTCAAGAGCCCATCATTGATGGCGAGCTGTGCGGCGAGGTAAAGCAGGAGGAATGCGTGTGGGTCTTGCAAGATAGCAAGACTGTAATGATCACACTGGAGAAGATTAACAAGATGAACTGGTGGAGTCGTCTGGTGACCACCGATCCGGAGATTTCGACGCGCAAGATCAATCCGGAACCCTCGAAGCTGTCGGATTTGGATGGTGAGACGCGCAGCATGGTGGAGAAGATGATGTTTGATCAGCGGCAGAAGGAGATGGGTCTGCCCACCAGTGATGATCGCAAGAAACAGGATATACTCGAGAAGTGAGTAGTGGGACTTTAGTTATAATTTTAATGGGTATTTTTTGTGAAAAATATGAAGCATGTTCGTTAGTTTAATACGTTTTTATACCTATAATTTATCTATTTATTCAAATTCCTCACTTCTTTCTTATTTTTTCCCTTACAGATTCAAGCAACAGCATCCAGAGATGGACTTTTCCAAGTGCAAATTCAATTAGTTTATACATTCTAAGCCTTACATTGTACAACTTTCGCTTTCGCACTCTTCTCACTCTCCCTCACATTCGAAATGTGTGTGTATTCTCTACATCTTTCATCTCTCCCAAACACCCAATAAACCCAATGCAAGCAAAATAAATATAATTCGTACAGCATTTAAAATGGAAAACAAAAACCCTATGAATTTTTAAATATTTCATTATGTTAAACACCAATTAGTTAGTGAAAGCCAAGCGGGGGATAAAAAAAAATCGATCATTCATGAAGAAAAAAGGCGGGTTGAAACCAGCTTGGTCATCTGCAAATGATCCCAAGGTAATTTCTCGTTTTTATTGGCTACTTTTTAAGCTGAATTTAAATTGAATTTATTTATTGGATTCCCGAACTGGATCTCGATCTGGATGGGCGGAATTCACCAGACTTACTTGTCTTTAACGGTTCTGGGTAATCCTCTTCATTTCAGCGAGAGCAAGAGGGTGTGGCCCTCGATCAGAATTTCTCAGTAGTTCTCTGGGTCAATGATCTGATTAATTTATATATATTTTTGTTTTTTTGTATATATTTTGAACTTGTTCTTGGTAGAGACGATCATAAATTAGTACGGCGGCTGTTTTAATAAATAGTTTCTATAGATATTATGTTGATTTGGCAAGCTCTTTGGGCTTTGTCCAATTTGTAAAGTGCTAAGCAATTTTTTAATGGCTACGACTAATTTGGCAACTAATTTGTTGTCTTGGCTTTTGAAGTTATTTTGCGTATTTTATTTGCCACGCGCCGTGATTTTTCGCCTTTGCGATGAGACCGTGACACGAGGCGGCCGAGGAAATATCTTAATATAACAGTATTTTGAATTAAAAGAGTCTAAAATAAAACTTAATTAGTAATTTACATATAAAAGTTACTAATTTTAACCCTAAAATAAAAAAAATTAAGTATAGATGGTAAAAAACCAAGAAAATAATATATTTAATTTAAAATTTGATCGAAATAAAATTTTAAAAAATTAAAAATATTGTTAAGAACTGTATATCATTCCAATAATCAGCTTTATATATCTTAAAGATCAAGAAACACCTTTATTTATACCCCTTGCAAACCATCTCTAGTTTCTAAAAAAGCCACCAAAGTAGTAAAGACATTTGATACGCCCCGTTTAGTTGTTAATTCTCGTAGCTCATTAATTAAATAAAATGTTTCTCAAACTGTGTTTAACAAGCCGTAAAAAAGAGAAGCGTACGCCGTGTCCGAACAATGCCAAAAGGCCCTAATTAATGAATGGCTATGACGGACGGTTTCCCCATATCGCGCGCAATGGGGTGGAGGCCAAAAAAGGAGATGGCTTTGGGATAGTAATCCCATCAAATCATCGTTTGTCATGCGAGATCCCCACTACTCCATGCCTTACTTAATTAATTACCAATTAATATCATAAATTACTGTCAGCTGGGAATACGAGAATTGCGCACAAAAAAATTTCGCATTGTCCCTAATAGCCAAAAATAAATTGTAACAAATTGTTTGGGGAGCAGAAAGAGGCAAACATTCGAACAGAACAAAGTAGAACCGGATTTTTTGGTTTGAACTTAATATGTGGAATTTTGTTTGTTATAAATTGGAAAGTACCGAATGCTTTCGGTTTATTATATATCCGCTTCGGTTTTCTGCCGTCCAATTAGAAGGCAAACCGACCGGTTGAGACAGACTACACCCGGGGAAGGAGAAAGCCCGCTTATAAATGTGGTTAGATAATAGCAACTCGCAGCAAAATGTTTTCTGCATCCAGAATCTGACTAGTCACAGTCAGCGATTAGAGGGAAATTTAGTTTTTGGGCCCTAAGGCGCTGCGGTAATTAAATTCCAGGCCGCAGTCAGGCTCTATAAATAGCACTTTTATTCAAATCAATTGAACTGTTAAATGACGCACGTGATGAATGTGTCTTGTGTCCAGCAGAGAAATCAATAAATATTAAATGTATGAAGAAATATATGAAAAAAGGGGGTAGAAAAAAAAAAACAAATCAACAACAATGGGAGCCATAAATAATGAATCCGGGTGCCGTGCCGGGTTCTACTGTTGTTTCTGCTGTTCTCTTCGAGTCGCTTTTTTTTTTTGTATTTTTATTATTACTTATTTCGACAGCCGAAATTTTTGGTAATTTCGAGTGTTTCCCACATCAAACACACAGGCGAACACGGCGAGTTATATCGCAAATTATTCCTCTGGGGCGTTCTCAGCTTGTTTGAGACGGTCGGTCGGTCGGGTCGCGTGGGCTATTCTATTTTTTCTCCTCGCAACTTATTTTTTATGCTGGTAATTGCGGCACATTTGTTATTTTTAGCCGAGTCTGATTCCATGCCCATTAAGTATAACAGTTCGGGAGGGGGGCGGAGTAAATCGGGAATAGGAGGCTGGGTCTTGTGATCAGGGCTGATGACTCTATTGTAAAGCTAACGCGTCATGTTGCTGGTCACGCCTCATAAATTCGTCTAGACTTTGGCTCAGACAAAAGACTTAGGCAACGAACTCGCATAGAAATCTCCGGGGGCCGCGCTGGAAAGTTTCGGATCGCCAGGTTGTCAGGCAAAAAGCCAGTCGTTGCCTCTTGTCCAGTTGCTGTGATCGGTTTGAAGGTCAAGCATAAAACTGCAGTGGCCATAACAGTAAATACCTTAAAGCCAAGAGACATAAAAAAAAGAGACAGAGTCGGAGGGGGAGAGAAACCAATATATTAACCCTGTTCATGTGAACTGTCTCTTGTGTTGCCTAAAATATATCTTTTAATTTGAAAATTTATTTATATTTTTATTACTATTAATTAGTAGACTCTTAAGTTCTTTAATTTCTCTATAATTACATAGAATTTGCATGATTTATTTAACATTTGATGTATTTATTAAGCATACTTTCAATTATTACAAGCAATTTGTTACTTTAATTCATCTTGAAAACAACAGGAAAACCTTTATTGAAACCTCGTTGATTGCTAAATGCATTGCACTGCCATAAATCAGCAGGAAATAGTGCGTATAATTAAATCTTCCAGCACCAACTAATCACCAGCCATAAAGCATATATTTAAGTATGAATAAAACGGATTTGCCTGATTGAATCATCAGCCGAGAATGTATTTTTAATCCCTGTATAAGTATCTTCAAGAATTCAACTGATATGACAGGGTTAAGGTTGCTCAAACGAGAGAGAGAAGGGAATTTCCAATGTTGGTTTAAGCTGGAGGCCCGAACCACAGACCGCGGTGGTGGTGGGCTTGTCACCAGGGAACGAAACATGGAGGTGGAGTGTCGAGTGCCTAGTGTGTGGCTTGGCCGGGCCTCGAGATGTGCAGACAGGCGGAGATTAATGTCTTCGACTTATGGCCATTGTGCCTGCCATTTCGTCAGCCGATCGTTCAAGGGTTCTAAGCGCTGCATGTCAATAGTTTTATATGGATAAATATATCCGGCTGCGTTCCCGGACCTGATTCATGCTGCAGTTGGCCTGCATTTACATACATATAGAGTCGTATTTATTGTAATTTTCTTTATTTTTTTGTGCCACTGCTGCTGCCTGTGGTTTTGCCTTCACTTTTTGGCCTGCCATTGCCTGCAGGAATTTCCAATTAGCTTTGGTTATCGCACAATTTGCTTTTGGCCTGGCTGCTGCATTTGCATATCGGGGGACTGAGCGATTTATAGATGCTATTAGCCAGGTTTTTTGGTGGTTGCTAAGTAATTTATGGGGATTTTAGGGGATTAAATCTAGCTAAGGAAGCCAGGGAAAGTGACCCTTTACTATATACTATACACCTTTATATATTGTTTAAATTAATATTGTATTTACATATAGTTGTTCTATATCTTTACCACAATTTGTACTTTATTCAAAGCGTATTTTCTCGTTTATTTTTGGCTATTTTCTTGTTGCCAACTGCTTGAGTTGGCCCAAATCATGTTGTTGGCCTGCGGTATACAGCAGCTGTTTAACCGTTCACCGCTTTTGATAGCGATCTATTAATTGGCCATTTTTGGCAAATTATTTGCCGATTTTTTTCTTCGGTTTTAATGCTTTGTTTTCGGCTTTATCTTTTGTCTGAATTATGACTAATTTCATGGTATTTAGAGTGCGGGCGACGACTACTTTATGGGCTCTTACTGTGGGTTGTAGTAATATTTCTTTTAACAAAATCTTTTGAATATGAGAAAGTTGTATCCGCTAAATAATTAATTGGCAAAGCTCTCTTTTTTGGGTCTAACTTTAAGACCCACAGATGGATGACACATTCTGTTTGGCGTAACGATCCAAATTTAAGAATCTTTTGGTATATTCCCATGACTCAGTTTAGCTTTTGACTTCCTTGCTAGTTTAATATTTTTTATTTTTGTAAATTTAATGATAAACAAGTCAAAAACAAATGTTTGTCCAGTGTCCATCGTGGGTGGTCGACAATCATTTATCCGAATGCGAAGTGGGGATGGCCGGCACAATCAAAAGTTATTAATAACACAACAATATAGTATCATTTGTTAAACATTTTATGAATTGCTGTTCTTTATGCTGTGTTCATCGCCCGAGAATGTGGTGTGAAAGGCAGAAGAGCACAATCGCCGTGATGATGATGATGATGATGATGCATCTGGGAAGGGGTTTGCGATCGTGATTGGGTCTAATGCATACAATGTCTAGATATGCAGTAAATGGACGTAGACAATTAGAGAGTGATTTCACTCGATTAAACTTTGAATGGAGGAAGTTCTTGGGTCGGACTTCAAGATTGCATAAGTGATTTCTGAATATTAAGAGTTCGTTGATTGCATAATTTCCCATGAAGAGAGCTCTCTTGTTATGTGCCAGCTCATCGAAAAGCAATTAAAAGAATCTTAATCTTAAGTCAAACTATTGATTTTTGCATAATAGAACACTAAGTAGTTGTGTTTAACTTGATTTTAAATGGGTTAAACAAATTTATGAGTGCATTTCTTAATTTTGTTGTTATATAACAACCAGAAACATTAAGTCTTAAAAGCTCTTTAAATGTAATTACCAAAATTGCTATTCATTTAATTAATTTGAAATTTCCACAAACATTTAAGTGATCTAAAACCTTTTATTTTTTATCAGTTTTATATCAAATCGTTGGGTTTTTATGATCATTTACATTTCATTAGGTAATTAATGGCCAGGCTTTCCTGGCCTCTTCAATTAACACTTTATACCGAATAGGTGAGCAGGGGGTCTGTTTGTGCACTTGCATAATTATTCACACGTCTGGCAAGTTAAATATAAAACAAAAGTTAAATAAAGGCCGAGGAAAAAACCAACAAAAAATCTGTCATTAAAGTTGACACGGGAAATGCCCCATGAAAAGGGGTGAACAGAGTGCAAATTTTGGAGGGGGATGTAAACATTGGAGGGGGGGAGGGGCATACTTAACCCAAAGAAGCCCTCTTGAGTTTACATTCCTGGGCGTGGCAAATATTTATTTTGTTTTCACCTTTATTTTCTATTTACATGGACAGCTTCTCACTGGGATTGTTTGAAGAGATGAAAGGGGGTTCCTCTTGCTCTAAGCACACAGGAAATGTACCTAAGGTACAAGTTTATAAGTTTTTCATTACGAATTAAAATTAGTTTAAGGTGAATAAATAATAAATCTGATTCTTGGGTAATATTTTATTTGATATTCATGTATATTTTTGTGAAAAAAGTATCACCTTTCTAATTGCTACAAGAACTAAAATTGTACAAATGAATTTGTAATTAGGTACGGAAATTTTATTGATTGTTTATAGATCATTACTGTGATAATTTTTGAAACTTGTGTATAAATATTATATTATTAACAAAGTTATACAATTATTTGTTAATTATATTAAGTACCTAGTCTGTTTGAGATACGATTAAAACAGTTTTGATGATTAATTATAATAATTATAAAATTTCTGTAAGATCCAAACATTATTTTTACTTATTTATTTATTAGTATTAAATTAATGTTAATTTAATTTTATCCAAAGAAATTAAAGTACCTATTTTTAATCTTCTCATTTATTTACCCCAAATGTACCTAAGGGTACATGTTACCCATCATTTACGATCAATAGCTTTAAAAACATTCAAAGGTAAAGCCAAAGAAATCACTATTTGCCAGGCAAATCTCGAAGAACAGCTGATAGCCAGTCCGTCCGCCCTCTCCGCCCCACCGATCGCCGATGGCTGCTTAGCGTGTTCATGCAAATTCGACCTTGACACAATTCCGTTTCATAACAGAGAAGCAAACAAATGAGCGAGGGAGGCAGGCGAATACCCAACACACAACACCCATGTGTGTGAACGAGTGTGTGCGGGGCGACACACATAAAGAGACAACAACAACAACAACGGCGGCGGCGAGGTGGCAGCAGGTGAGATGGAGACAGAAACCCGTGTAATAACTCAACCTCAAGTGCGGGCCAACTAAAAAAAAAAAACAATAAAAAAATCTCCACTTTTTGCGGCTTTTGCAGTGAGAGAAATTTTTAGGGAATACGGAAAAGTAACCAGAAAATATTGGTTAAGAAAACTAAATTTACATTATAATCGTATAAATAAATATGGAAAGAGGTCAACATTTATAAAATAAGAATATGTGTTTTAGTAAAAGAAAAGCATCTTAAAAAAATTATATTTCGACTTTCTGAGTCTTGAATAAGCCCAGAAGAATTTTTGTTATAAATTTTTTTAATTTCCTTGTAGTGCTCTCTTTTAGTGATCTAGTTTTTGATCTTGTTCTTCATTTAGCTTTTATTATTTTCTTAATTTTAATAATATTTCCCCATGTGTAGCCGCTGTCGTTACACGTCGCTACCTCGCGTTTTTGTTCGCCACCGGCATTCACATGGCCAAAACGTCTTACGAAAACTGTTTTTAGTTTACTGCCAAGAAGTCAAGTCTGAGAATTGCATGCTCTGAACTTTGCTGGATTTTCTGGGGGGGATTTATGGGGGAGGTGGCATCCGAGTTATGGGTGTGGGTGTGGACTTGCACAAGCGATGAGGTGCTACGATGAGCAGCATGCGATGGGGAGCACTCATTGGAAATTCTAATAAATCGGGCCGGATTTGATCCCAGGCCTGGGTCAGGTCAGATCATCTCACGATCTTTAGAGCTCCCATCTCCATACCAATCCCAGATCGGATCAGATCAAAGGGGAGCTGCCGACAAATTTTGAGTCATTTTTCGGTGCCAAATTGGCTGGGCTGGCTAAAAGGAAAAAAAATATATGTGATGGGGATAAGAAACCGAAATGGAGACCTCCCCTGAACACAATGAACTTCTAATTAATTTCAATTTCGTGGGCTTTGTTTTTGCTTTTCCTTTTAAAGGCAGCCAACTTAATTTCTATTATTAATTAGTTAACACATTTCGCGCATTAATGAAGGAGCTCTGAAAGCGACTCATCGATGGCACGTGGAAGCGTTTTTTATCGTTCTCCGTTCCATGCCATAAATATGCACATATCTATTGCCATTGCTCTCTCCGATCCGATGGGAATACATTCTTGGCCGGATTTCATTCTTCAAGCGGACACCTTGTGGCGGAGATTTGCATGGAATTATTAAGGTAAGGCAATCAACGGATTTCGCGTGTGTGTGGCAGGTGACATCGGGTATCTTGTGAATGGGAGCTGATTGGAAAAGTTGATAGGGAAGTTTAGAATTTATTACCCTCGAAGATAAAGTGATAAGTTATACTGCAAAAGTAATCCTTTAATAGGTTCGATTTGCATGCCTCTTTAGCAGTTAAACAAGAAATGGATTTTATAATCAAAGAACAAGATTCTGAATAATGTAAATAATCAATAACTCAATTATAACTTGATTTAATCTTTGCATGCGATGATGGGAGTTAAATGCCAGTAAGCTTTATGATTTAATTAATAATCAACAAGTTTCTTGTTAACTTTTATAAATGGGAAATAAACTTTTAAAGATATTTTATTATTATTCTATATATAAAATTGCCCAGCAGACAAAGAAGCAGACCTTAAGCGGGTGGATTCAAAAAATGTCCGCTTAAGATATTAAATAAGGACAAAGAATCGGACTTGCCGCATTAGTTTCGCTAAATGCTCAAAAACGGACGCGCAAACGGACGAATAGCGGACGAGTATTGCAAATCCTCAGGGTTGTATCCGCTAATGATGTTGTAAATTTGAAATCTTTTTTGAGTTCAAAAAATCTGATTAACTTTATTATCGTTTATGAGTCTTAATCAGACGTTTTGTCCGCCTAAAATCCGTTTTTAATATAATAAACGAAGTTTTTGTCTGCTGGGAGTTTACTCTGATTAGCTTTTTCCTTTTTGGAATAGTTTTTCAAACTATATCAGTTCCCATTCTTAGTTTCTTCTTAGTTAAATTGACTAACTTGATGTTTATGATTTCCTCTCCCTCAAATTACTTCCCAAGCTTCTCATTTCTCACGTTCTGAAATCAGATAAAATCGTAACATCTTCTTGACAAACTTCCTTCCTTTGTGATCTATCTCTTTTTTGCCACAAAAATAAATTAATCTCAACTGCTGCTGCCTGGCTTAATTCATTTTTTCGAAAGTGAAAATGCCAGAACCAAAACGGAGCTCCAGATGGCAATTCCAAATCCGTTTCGGTCGCAGTCATTATCCGATTTAAAGATCAGCCCCCACAAACAAAAAAGGAGACTCTTCAGAATGTTTATTTGTGTATCTCTTACACAACAATAAATTATAAAGATTTTTTTGTGTGCTACCAAATTGGATGATGTGCCGCGGTCGCTTCCCCATTCTTGCCGCTCTCGCAGCTGGATATTCACGTGGGTGCTGGCTGTTGGCTGCTGACTATATATGATATTGTCAAATCCGACAACGCCGGATTCGAACCCGAAGTGGCAGCAGCAAATCGACAACAAAGTGAAGGGAACCCTCGGTCTGGGAATGCGATCGACTTGATTGAGTTTAAGTACGAGTATTTCGCTTTACTTTTTGGTGACACGTGTCCCAAGAGTCAAGGGGTTCGTAAACTTTATATAGCTTCCGTCGCGGAACAATCCAACCTCCGCGCGACTTAATAGAATTTGTTATTAACTCTGAAATTAAACAAAATTGCATGGCTGAGCAGAAATTGCCCAACATTTAACATTTACTTTGCCGCTGTTTTGCTGTCTTCGAGAATTCTGCACAAGGTTATCAAACACAAACACCACCAGCGCCGAAATTGAATGCAATTAAAGTTTGCATTGAAAGCCGCCGAAAAATTGCTTCTTTTTAAGTATTTTAATAACCGAATGCAATTTGCAGTTCATTCTCGGGGTGTGTGTGTGGGTTTCGAGTTTGTCTGAGTTTTTTTTTTATTCGTTCTGCCACGTTTTGCCCACCGAACAAAGTGCAATAAAATTTAGCAGGGCAACACCATTTAAAATTGTTGGCTTCAGAAGTGATTTCGGAAAGTTATTTACCAAGAACATAAACGAGAAGCTGGGGAATTGGGTGTGAAGTTAAAATTTACAAATAGATACAAATTTGTTGAGTTCATAGAATATTTTATAAATTTACATATTACAGGAAAAATAAAAATAAAAAAAATAAGTTAATAATATACCTATTTTGTTTATATTATTTGTTTTTATTATTCTTAAATATTTCATATTTTTTTGAACAACAAATATAGGTTGAGGTTCTCTCATTTATTTATTTATTTTTTTTTATTTGTCACAATTAACTATAGTTTACTGATGAAATATTAATTAGTATTCAAAAATCCACTTTTAAAAAATGCTATTATTAAAATAAATAAAAAAAACTGTACAAATTTGAAAAAAAAATGTTTTCAACTACAAATTTTTCTTTGTATTATAGTTACATTGTTTTTTTTATATTTTTTATTAGAGATTATACTTAATAAATTGCATTTTTTAGTTTAAAAACAATTTTTTGTAATTGTAGTTACATAGTTTCTTTTTATTTTTTATTAAATATTTTTAAATATGCCATATTAAACTAGTAATTAATTTTTGTTAAACCTTTATTCAATTTTGTTTCAGTATTTATATTGAATAGCTAGATTATATATTTAATATTTCTCTTTTTATATATATGTAAATATAAATGCAATATATAAATATCCAATGATCTTCAACTACATTTCCCAACAATTTCGAAATATGGCAATTAAAGTGAGTTCAAAGCACATCAAAGAAAAATCCCGCAAAGCAATAATTCCAATTTACTTATTGATCAACCCACTAAGGCTTAACTTAAAAAATAAAACATATATATGTATGTTTATGTCGCGAAATTATGATGAATGATGGGGTTGGGAAAATTTGCAATTGCCAAGAGACGTAAAAAACAAACCGAAATGAGAAAAGGAGACAAATACAGCAAAAAAACAAATTGTAAACACGTTATTTTTTATTTTTCTCTCTTTTTTTTAAGACATTGCGGTGTGCCGCCCGGCATTAATGGGCCAAGGGGCGTGGCACTTACTTTTCGGAGGCGGCACAAAGACAGACCGCCGACTTGTCACGCACATTTTTGTTGTTGCTCTCGCTTAGCCTACTTAACTTGTTAAAGTTAAAGTTGCAACAACACACAGAGTGTGTGTATCTTTTTGGTGGGATAAATTTGTCATTTACCTGCTTGGGCGCATCCATTTTTGACCAGGTGAGCGTAGTTGTGGGTGTGAGTGGGAGAGATGATCGAAATTCAATTGGCCTCTCTTTCGTTTTATTATTATTATTATTTTGGTGGTGTCTTCACTTGGGCTACTTCGTGTGTATTTTTAGATTTGCTTGTTTTGAAGGTTATCAGTGAAATTCGTCACTTTTGATTTCTTCGATTATTTCGATTTCAGTTTAAGGGTTTCTTGTTATCGTTTGATTTAAGTTTACTGTTTCGATTTATCGTAATCTTCTTTCAGTTTATTTTCCTGCTCGCGATTCAATACTCGATTTCGATATGCAAAGTCCTTCGATTTCGTTATCGATCGATCACTTTCGATTCATGGGACAACAATTTTGAATTGACACTTTTCAACTTGTTGTTTGTTTTTCTGTTTCGATTTTTCCGTTCGCCGCCACAACTTTGTTTCGAATTTGGAAAAGATTAATTTTCGCATTCACCGAGCAAACTCGTTCGGGACTTAAAGTTTTTGGCGGTAGTTGGCAAATGTAACTCTGTTTTTTTTTTACTATTTTTTCTAACTCTATCTTTAACTCTAAGCTGGCTGACTGCTCTGCTGGCGCGTGCACACTCCGTTGCGGCTGTGCTGAGACTAACTGCGACGGCGGCCGCCCGACGCTTCAAGTATTAAGAGAAAAAACTACATTAAACATTATTTGCTTTGGGGGGCCGCCTGCAAACACAGATACTCGGTCGAGCACACACAGCTGCAGACACACACACTTACAGACACACCATGACAGGCATGGCTATAATTTGTACGACGCTCGGCCGATCTGAACTTTTGTGGTTAATGCCAAAAGTTGGCTTCTGCTCGAGTGGCCCGAAGCTGGGCCGAAGTTGCGAAGAAGCTGCGACCGGAGTGGGCGTGGGGTCAGAAGTGGACTACTGATACACAGGGGAAAATTATTTAGGAAACAAATATTTATACTCAACAATTTATCAAAAATTTATTAAGTTTGCTTAAAGCCTTTTCTAAATATATTAAGATATTTCATTTATTTAATGAAACCGAGAATTGTATCCTTTTATGGCATTATTGTTTAGTTTTCAATTATTCTATACCTTTAACGTTAAAAAAAAACACACACTAAATCACCATTGCTATGTAATTCAGGCAGTTTCAGGGTCATCATTATTATTCACTCATTTTGCAGTTAGAACCACTTGGGAATTGTAGTGTAAAGAAAGCGGTAAGTACACCAAAAACTACCTTGACAGTTATTTAAAATAAACGTTAGGAAAGGGAACTTATTTTGTTTACAAAAGTATCTTTTTAAGCTTTTTTTATTAGTATTGTATGTTTTTTTCTAGTGTACCTGCATTTGAGTTTTGCTCTATCGCAGAACCAGATACAAAATCAAGGTCACCACAAGCTTCCGTTTCTTTCATTGCGCGGTTACCCTGCATATTTTCTTTTTTGTTGAATTATTCCGCCTTATGTAATGCAGTTTTAATTGAACATCTTTCTCGAGCAGGGAGATTCCCAAAAGCATGATGTTTTTATTTTGCGGTAAATTGTGAAATTGTGTAAGGTTTTTACCTCTTTTTTAGTCCGCTGCTATTCCTCACGTACACAAGAGATGGAGATAGAAAAAAGTGAGTGAGAGAGAGAAAAAGCGGAGCCGGCAACGACCTTGACACATATTCGGAGCCGAAGTCAACGACCAACGAAGCTGGCTTGTGGAAAACTCGTTACTGTTGCTGTGGCTTTTCGGCCAGGTGAGTCACGCGGAGAAAGAGTTAAAGAGATGGTGAGAGTGTGGCCAACAGTTGTATCTCCGAGCCATGAACTTGAATTCGATGGGGGCTTCGTGTTGAACGAATCTGTAACACAGCTCATAATGAAGGTCACTTTATAAGGCAGAAATAATAAAAGATTGATTGGTATTACTCAGGGAATGTTCGAGATAAAAATATAAATGAAATAAAATTGTAATTTGGTTGTATAAAAATGAAATTACATTAAAATCATATGTAAATTATTAAAAAAAAAATAATTTATGATCTATAAGATAGTTCATAGTTCTTGATTGTTTCATCCAACAGAATATTTAACCATTAACGTAAGCGTGCAAAAAAACGTGACAGCAAAGGAGTCTGCTTAAAAGTCGTAAAGAAGATTTATGTTATGTAGGGGCCACTAAATGATCATCGGTTGTAAAGGCAATTGTATAATACTGGCAAATTAATAGTCGCAGTTATGACCATTAAATGTAAGAGCCTAGTAAAAATAATGGCGAATTAGTGAGGCATCGTAAATTAAGAGTTTATACAATCCAAAGCAGAAGACTACAAATAAGTATTAAAAGCAAGACTCATTTTTTTAAAAGCATCTGCCAAATCTTGAATTTCATCAACTCAAAAGAGCAATTATGGGCATTTCATCAGCTGGGAATTAAAGCAAGACATTTCATAATTAAATCTGATTAATTTTGGGAACTCCCCCATGATCCGCATAATCAGCTGCATATTTTATACAAATTCTTCTTTATTTTTGAGGCTTTTGCAATTGGTTTTCGTTGTTGTGTTTGCTGTGTTGACTCTGGTCAGTTTTGTTTTGTTTGCCAATGACGGGGCAAATTTTCCAGGCCAACAGCTTTGAACCCTTCGGATGCCAGTAGTTTTTTAGCTTTCGGGCCAACTCTCGCCGGCCTAAACGGCTCGGTTAACATTCAGTTGCAAATTGCTGTTAATTTCCAACTAAAATATTTACACCGTCAGACAATGGCGGCAGAGAAAAAAGTGGATCAAAGCTGGCCCCAAGAACCTTGATAGTGCGAAACGCCTGAAATGCAAATTAAAAGCAAGAGTAGAGGTTTATATTACAAAGGCGGAGTTTGTATACCCTTTTAGTAGTTTAAAAATATGGATAAATCAACAAATCTTAAGGGTTATTAACATTAAAATTTATAAATAAAATATTTTAGCTGCTCAAATATATATATTTATCTAAAAAAAAACTCAGATATATCCCCCTCAGTAAATCACAACCACCATTACCATTACGATAATACCCCCTGCAAGGGTATAACAATATTTTCACTGCTCTCGGTGCAGAATTAAAGCCAACCCACCTTTGGCGAGGTCTAATCTCTGGAGGGGGTCTAGTCTTTGCGACGGAGTCTAAGCCACAGTCAGATCGCTTGACAAATGCCACAAGAGCCTTGGCAACGACTTACCACCAACCAACCATCTTTCCAGCTGCCAGCTCTCTTGGCCAGTTAAGCCGTCGATGACTTTAATTACAGTTATTCGAGCTAACGGCGTCTGAGCTGACATTTGCATGGATGGTTTTTTATTATTATTAATCGCGCAGAAAAGAGAACCAACCCAAGTGCAAAAGTCAAGATTTCCCGGGTGGGAGTTTGGGAATTTGCTCAATCCAAGGTGGGGATTGTGAGTCGCAAAGTTTAGTACTCATTAGTATACAAATTTATGTTATAACTGGGCAGAAATATTGCAATTGCAAGTATTGACAACTATTGCATAATCCCAAGTCCACGAGCTTGCCTATTAAAATACTGTAATAAATCAGGGTTGAATGTAAGATGTTAATATTTTAAATGTTAAACAAAAAAGTCATGCCAGGGCTTTATATATATTTCATTTGGGTGACACAATCCTATAAAATACCATTACAAGTAGGTTATATTATGAAGTTGTGATAATACCATAAAATAACTAAATATTAACTATTTATTTGTTAACTTTTTCTAGGTGATCATTCAGTTTTCCATTATTTTAAAATAATATCACTCATACGTAGTGTTGGTAGCATTCCCTTTTTTTTGTGTAATATATATTTTTTTTTACGTAATATGTACGAAAAAATTCAAATATATTTATTATATATATATTATATACGTAATATACACTTATTTTATTATTAATACATCACTCATACGCAGTGTGGCCGCCACGGACATACACACAGCCCTCTCCTAGTTCTATACAACATTTTATAACCCCATACCATAAAATAATAATAATTTAATATATTGCATTTGTAGGTTTTATTAGTATTACATCACTCAAATGTACATCAAGGCTTCTAAGATAATATCACTCATGCGCCGTGTTGGTCACATTACCTCATGTAAATTAAATATTTCTTATACATATTATATAGCTTAATTTTATTTGTATCACATCACGCAGCTCTGCCTCGACTAACATATGTATCTTTTCAAGTCTTGTTGACTATTTTTAAGTTTATATCCAACATTTTCATACCCAATTACCAGCCAGCGTTGCTTAAGCCATAAGTAATATAAATATTTTGCTGGATTTTATGACAACTCTAATTAATAATAGGTGTTAAATGAGTTTGCCAAAAAACTTAAACGGCGCACATAGACAGCAAGAGTGGTGTGCTGAAAGGGGTATATCAATGTCGCATTGCTTATCGGGCGGTGAACCCAACTCTAGTATTAGCATTTTCGCGCTGGCCACAAGCCATAATTTTGGCAAATCAATTCGCCACGCTCAACATGAGCAACTTAATAAATAAGATATTAATAAATATAAACTGTCAGTCTGGCTGGCCGGCGGCTCAGAGCGACGTGTGCAACTGTCAAAATTTCGGACTCTGAAAAGCGGTACGGGGAACTCGTGCCTCGTTCAATTTTTCGGTAGCTCAATCAAATTATAAAGCCAGCAACAACTCACAGCACAGGCTTGCAAATTATTTACAATTTATATGCACACAATCTGCGAGCCCCGGCAACTGTGAAACCTTCAACTGCGGTTTAGCATTAGCGCCGATTTTTGCCAGATTTCACTGTGGTAACTGCCCTTGCCACTGTTTGCTAAACGTTCTCTAAGGTTGCTGGGAAAGTTTTCATCTACGGAATGTCGAATGCCAAACGCAGGTCGGGGACCGGAGTCAGGGACACTTTGCTCTTAAGGGTTTTTTGAGAATTATATTGAAAGTTAATTGAATTCCTTGACAAAAGGTTTTGTTTTCTTTAATAAAAATGATTTTCTAATTTAAATGATTTTCAGATAAACTGAAGGTTAAATATTGGTTATAAATAAAACACAAGACAATGGGAAATTTCACTTAAATTTCACTTAGTAGTTATAAACAAAATATTGAAATGCATCTTGCCATAATTTTCTCATTTAAAAGTATTTAAGAACGATTAACTTTAAATTAAAATATATATTATTAGCATCACTTACTGTCACAAATTCATATTTATTAAATCCCTCAGCAGCTTCTGAATTACATATAAGCTTTATACATTTTTTACAAGTATTGTATATCAGTGAGAATAAAATTTAAATACCAGTTATGACTTAAAGTCAAGCAAGTAAAATTACAAAATCACAATTACAAATTATCCGTAAACCAATTAATTGAAAAATTACAACATCTATCAGCTTAGTAACAAATCAATTCAGGCAAAGTAATAGTAGTAATAGCAGTAAGTTACACTATAATTAGCTGACGAAATGGTACCTTATTTATTTTCTTATAATACAAAATGATTTAAGATAAAGTGAATGTATTAATAAACTGATTTTCAATACCAAAATTATTACATAAAATTATGTATTAATATTTAATAAACTAAAGTGTTGTAAGCATAAAAGATAAATAGGCATAAAACCCAAAGTTGTTAAATAGTTTTTAGTTTAAAAGAGTGGTTATTAAAACACCATTTTGTTTGCTGAATTAAAACCTTAATTAAAATGCTTTTTATAAAGACAAACTTTATCCACACTTAATAAGAAAAATATATAAAAAAATCGACAAGAACAAACACAAAATCAACAACTATTTCTTAATAAATTTAACCTCCGAATCTCCCTTTAATTAAATTATTTTAGGAAACTAATTTTCCACTTAGCACACCATCTGTATAAAAGCCATCATTAATGGTCAATAAGGAATGTGTTTTTATTATATCGACGAGAGACTTGTTACATTTTAAAGCGTTAAATGGCAAACATATTTTAAGCACTTGATGGTGGTATTTTGGCCGCAGCTTGTTATTAATTTTGCATTTGCCGCCGCCTGGCTTCCTGCTCTTTGTTCGGGGTTACCTCCGTCCCAATGGCTAATGGCCAATTTCGATTCTTTATAGACCATTAGGAAGAGACCGGGCGGGCGAGCACCCGACAAGTATAACAACTCACTTAATGGGCATTACTCATCTGGCATCGCCACGCTCCGTGACCTTCGCGAGTGGAGGCGCGCGCTGGAGGAATATAATCCAAAACTGGACACGCATCGCGGAACTGAAGTCGGAACGGAACCTCTCTCGGTCTTGGACTCTTTGTCTTTGATTTATTACGAAATCTTCGCGCTAATTGCCCTCGAAATGTAATCCACTTCCCACTTTTATATTTTTTTTCTAGGCGCGACTTCCTAGGAACTTCCTAGTTTCAATTAGACTTCAATTGTGCAGCCGAGCGTTGGGACCATTAGTTGGTCACAGGGTCACCCGACTCTGCTCGATTCTCGGCTCAACAGCGATTCCCACGCCAACGCTTTTCGATACTATTTTGCATTCATTAATGGGACAATCTCCGGTTCGTTCGGTTATCTAATGAATGCGAAACGAAACCCCTGCCAGCTGACACGCCGGATCATTTGGCTTATATAAATAAACATTAGAGACAAGTTCAAGTTGATAATTGTCTACAAAGTACAACAAAAATATAAAACAGAAAAAAAAGGCGCGAGCCAGTTCGTGAGCACATCTGGACTGGAGCCCGGTTTCGCGGCACTCGATTCTCCAGATTCTCGGATCTAGTCAATCAATTGCCTCTGAAAACGCTCCGATCCCCATTTGGCTCTCGGGTAATTTAGCCAAACGAGTGGGCACAAAGAAAAAAAAATGGCCAAAAGGGTTAAGTGCGATGGCAAAATCGCAAATCATGGTAATTATGAACGCGGCCGCGGCACTTGCAAAATTAGTCGACTTGGCAAACGCTACGTGCATTAATTGTGCGGTCACATAAAACAGGCCAAGAGGGCGGCCCAATCGAGGGGGCATCGCAGGGGGGAAACAGGGGAAAAGGCTACAACAGGTGGCAGGGCAAATGCAGCTGCTACTAGATATGAAGTCAAAGTTACACTGGACTACATAGGGATAGAGAATTTAAGGGCTTTCTTTTACTTTTAAATATATTTTTTTTTATAAAGAAAAGTTTATTGATTGAGAAATGCACAGAACGCATCAGGGTTATCTTGGTAGTTCTGTTTATTTATCTATTTGTACACTGTATACTTAATTTTAAATTAGGCTACAGGCTGATATTTCTGTTTATAACTTGTTCCCTTATATGTATAATAAAGTTGTTAAATGCATATTTCCTTCTTCCTTCCTTCTTAACTTTTATACTGCCTTTTGAACAGAATCATTACTACCTATCCCAGAATTTTATTAAATTGTATTTATTACCTTCAACTTTATATATTTTTTCGCATTATTTGTGGAATAATTTATTAAAATATTCAACCCAAAATCTCTCCTTAACCCCGCTGTCCAGTGTCTAATGCCTCAATTGCCAATTCGAATTTCAAATATGTGTCATTTGCGGGCGCAACAATTTTCTATACATCTCCATACAAATGCACAAATTTTTTTTTAGCCGTATTTCAACATCTGTTGAGTTATGAATGCAAATGCTAATGCAACGTCGGGCTTTAAATCCACAAGCATTTATATATACATATATATATGTATGTATATCTATATATATCCATCTAACTATCGATGTAGTGCATCGGCAACAGATGCGGATTAGAAATAGAAAAAAAGCCAAAGAGAATCTACAAATTAGACACGACTTTTTTCAGCTGGCGAACACGATCCGAGACTCAATATGCAAGGCAAACGGAATGACAACTTCTAAATACAATATAATATATAATGGGTGCACTTAGAAAAGAGAAGTTTGAGAATAAATAAGACAGAATATAGATGCAAATTTAATAATAGTAAAGAAAAAGAGTTTTTATTCAAAGATTTTTTTCATTTCTTTATAGAAAGTTGAAAAATACTATTTCAGTAGTATTTTATGATTTACGATTTATATGAAACAAATCTGATTTGTTTATACTTTTAAAAATTCTATAAAATTTTCTTCATGTGCAAATATGAATTCTTAAACTGTATGCATATCAGAGCGTCCGAGATGAGGCTGCAGTTCCACGGAGCATTTAATTAAGCAGCAGCAGGCAGGCTGGCAGCCGTAGGTGCTAATCAACAGCTTACCCTTTTTCTGCTAATTGGACTTAAATTGCAGTCCACAATGTAATGTGCAAGGGGTGGCGGGGGGGAGGTGATGCGATGTGATCTTTGGCGGTGGTGGCCTTGTCTAGGGCGCACAGCTGTGCACACATTCTGAGCGAGATTTATGGCCAGAGCTGTTGCTAGTCAGCTGGCCCTCGCTTTCGAGAACCGAACAGCTGGCAGCGTTTATCGCCACCCACCGCCGCCTCCTAAATGCCAAGTGATCTACTCACCCCCTCGAAATCACAAATTACATATCAATCATCCGGCCGCAATTGACCCTGGTAGTTGATCAGTTGGCAATTTTCATTTCATTCCCATTTTGGAATTCATTCTCAATCGGATTTCATTTGATTTTCATCTTAACTTTTGTTGTTTATTTTTTTGGCAAATGATTCAGCACATCTGGCGCCAGCCAATCAAGCTTAAATTTATGCATAAAATATTTGCATTAAAATATGTGAAATATTTACGCTGCTTTTGAATTTTTTATGTGGAATTCTCATGCAAATTCTTAGGAAACTGCAAAGCGCGTAGCCGCAAAATGAAATTAGCAAAAAAAAACAGCCATAAATTTAGTAAGAAAACGCAACTGGCGCCAGTTTTTGTTAACAACAAAATTGAATACACTGTAAGAGTTAAGGGGTAATTAAGTTTGCTGGAGGTCTTGGCGTTGAAGAAAAAGTGAGAAGTGTTTCAAGAACTGCCTTTTAAATTATTTTGAAGCTAAGATATTATTTACTATTCCCACTCTTCAGGAAATCTTAAGTTTTCTTATATATATTCTTACTTTTTCTGAAGAAAACTTTCTTAAAAATTAAATAAGATTTTATTTTAATAGAATTTCTTCCTATTTGAAGCTTTCTTTTATCTTCGGATTATATATTTGAAATTCTCCTATCCTTTTTAAGTGTATTGCACAACTTACCTTGTTTTTTCGACTAAATATTTTCTTCCTTGTCTTGCTTTATTTAAATTTTCCAGTTATTGTTGTGGTTGACTTTAGAGCCAAGCGTGACGCATTTGATTGCTGACTTTTGTTTCTTGTCTGCAGGCACGAAATTGGTCAATGAACGCGTTTGTTTATGAAAATGATTTCGAGTTTGGTTTTAACTTCGCTCGTATATTTTTTTATGCACTTTTGAGTGGCCGGAGTCTGAAGTTCTCCTTTGTGGGTGTCGCTACAGTCGCCGGGCTTGGCTTCCTAGATTTGTTTGCCTTTGTTTACTTGGATTCGATGGGAGTTTGTTAGTGTTTGTTTGTTAAGGAGGCACACGAGCGCGAAAGAACAGACTGGACGGAGTGTCGTAACTTAGTGACTTTAAATTTTATATTTTATTGGAAATTAAATTCGAGCTTTACGGAGACGGAGTTTTTGGGGACTCCCGATGCCGGACAACGCCAAGTGACAACTGTCAACCCCAAACAAACATTTAACGCTCGTCGAGAGCCTCGACCGCCAAGCAGACGACACAGAGACGGTACATCAATTTTTCATTTAACTCGAATTTGTTGAATTTGTTGAATTTAAATTTAAATTCAGCTTAGGCTACTCGCCGTGCTGTGCGTTGTTGTCAATTGCCGCCGCCGCCGCCGAATCAGCAGCAGGCGCAGCGAATGCTCTTCGCCTTGCATTCCATTCGCGGTGACGTGGCTCCTCCTCAGCTTGGTCACAGGGATCGGGGCAGTTGGGTTTCGGGTCTCTCATTATCTCCGGCCCAGCTGCCATGTCACGTACTCACCGAAAATAAGTTCTGGGGCCTGGGACAGAAATCAATTTTACGTGCCAAAACTCATCGATTCCGAGCAGTGGGCGGATTTTCACTGAAGGCGAGTGGGCGTGGCCCTGGCGACAATTAAAGTTCACTTAAGCCGTCATTTGTATGCGCAGGGGCTTGAGGGGCAGCGTTGTAGTAGTAGTTGTAGTTGTGGCCGGGGGCATGAGAAAGGTCGAAAAGTTCGTTGCCTAAGTCTTTTGATTTTCGTCAGGTGTTTTTCGCATTACCGGAAGCACTTGTCGCTGAGCGCGAAGATGAGTAACTGCGGTAGTCGGATGTGACCAGTGAAGTGCTACCGTGGATCGTGATTGGTAGAGGGGGAGAAGACATAATCGTACCCCCCTCTCGCCAAAGGGTGCATTTTTTGATAATTTATCGTGGCTTGTTCGAGTCGGGGAAAACAACGAGGCATTGTGACTAAAATAAAAATGTTGACAAATGGGTTTTTGTGTTTTCAGCAAAGTTTACAACGATACTCGGAATTTTATTGCGATAGGTTAGGATTTGTCAGGTTATACTAAGTTTTCAGACTCATCTTTACAGTTTGATTAATTATGGTAACATATTAGGGTATTTTTTAATTGGAAAAAATTTTAATATAATTGTAATGATTGTAAGACATTAAGGGTTATGTTTAAAGAGTAATCTTGCTTTTGAAAATAATTTAAAATAATATGAAAATCCAGAACATATTTAAATTTGTATTTAAACTTTATAAAAAGCTAGAAAATATAAAAATGCATAGATTGTATGACATCTATTTCGATTTTACTTCAATAAAATATTTTATAAATTTAATACCTTCTAGATGTATTTGACTTTTAAAAGTAATACTTTATAATAGCAATAAAAAATTCAAATTCAAACTGTCAAAAATCCATCATTCCTTCATAAAACTCCCCTCAAGATCTTCTGCTAATTAAAAAAGTTTACACAACCCTCTTGAAGGCTGACTAATATTTCTAGATGACTCACAGTCCCCCTTTAGCAAAACTTATTCAATCAACATCAATCAACTTCTGTTCTAATTTGCCACTTGAAAGGAGCTCCAGCCGATGGATTATGGATAATTCCCCACTTCATTAATTGCCAGAAAAGTGTACCGAGTCGATTCATTTACCTGCAAAGATTACAATGCAAAATGGCCAAAGAATTATATAAACCAAATGGAGTGGCCTAGGTGATTACGTGCACGACATTCGAAATTTAATCAAAAACTGGAAACCCCAAGTCAGCCAATGATCATTCATAAATTTCGCTCTAACGATAGCGGAGCAGAAGCAAAAACGAAATCGAAATCGAAATCAAAGTCGAAAACATTTCGCGATCATTTGTTTCTATAATTAATTGAACTTTTATGCGAAATCTAACAGCCAACTGAAGCCGAAAAATAATACTCGCCGAAACAGTAGCCATAAACATAGACAAATGGCAGTTAATTTTATTCCAAACACCATTGATAGTTGGAATAATATTCTTCGTATTTTTTATTTTTTGAGGCATGATAAGGCGGCCAGGGCTAGCTCTCTATGTGAGTACTTTTGAAAATGCTTCCTGTAAGGCTGACATTGAGTTACTTCCCCTCTCTGCGGCGCTAAAAAAAAATAAATCTAGGTAATTGTTTCTGTCGTCGCTGCTATTATGCTCGAAAATTATTGTTCACTTGAAATGGGTTTTTTTGGGGTTCTAGAAAACTCAAAGCGACTGAAGGTTTTCCTCAGCTCATTTCACATTCTCAGCTGAACGCTGTCAGCGCTGTCACTGCAACTGAAAAGCGTTTTTCAAGAGCCTCCCGGTGATTGATCATATTATTTTTTTTTAGCTTTCCAACAATGCGGAACCGGAGCTTACGGTTTTATCCACCGATCTTTTAAGTTCTCAAACCAGTGAGATTTTCGCCTGGAGGAAGAACCCGTCCCCCGAATCCAATTCCCTGTTCGATTCACCACACAAATGATGGCTAATTTGGAGTTCGCACAAATCAAACAACCATTAATCATCGCAGCACACGAACAATTTTGGGTATTTTGTCACAAAAACAAAGCAATTTACTAATTAATGGTTTCAATGTTCGACGAGTGGCAGAGTTCACGTTTTGTAAAAAAATAAAAACGATAGATACGCTCGGATTGGGAGGAGCAGCAGTTGAACGCAGGGCTTGACCCGGAAGTGACCCCCAGATACGCCCTAAAAACCATAAACTTTTGCCCCGAGATGTTATGCAAGATGTCAGATGAGTTATGGAGAATATACATCGTAAAGAAGCGAAGGTTATAAATGTAAGTTAGCAGCGAAAATTGAAATAGTATATAATTAAGCTATTTGGAGTTGCCAGAGGGGAATATAGCACGCTTTCTGATATCACCTCGAAAATATGGCGCAAAAAGGAAAATATTCTATGGAATTAGAGCTTTAATTAATAGGTAATTAATTTAAAGTAATAATAAGCCTAGAAGTAGCATAAAATATACAATGTTTAATGTTCTTTATCTAATTGATACAAATACTATTTAATATTAAGAATATTTGTTAATATTGTCTCATAATTTAACTCACTTCCCAGCTCCAGTTATTAAATTACTATTATCAGCTCTAAAAAATAAAAAATACATCTATGAAATGACCAAAGTTCAAGCATCTTATTGAATATTATTTCATGCTTTTGTGTGTATATTTCCACGTATTTATTTGTTCTTGGATATGTTTTGTTTTTCCAATGTCTTGGGTATTGTTCATTAATAGCTGCAAAGTGATGCTGGCAGAAATTCGTTCTTTGTTGCTAATGATATTGTCAGTGGTGGGGGCTGGTACCGAAGATACCTTTGGATTTATGTTCATATATATGTCGTGTCATGGCAGCATCAGGTGTATTATTGATTCTTGCGCTGGGCTTTTGTTCGCATGGCTTTTATTGTCTTTAATAAACAGCATTAAATAGCATTACATTCGAGTTTCTTTGGAAGTTCCGCCTTTGGTCAGTCGAACCAAAGAGGTCACTGGGCCGGATAAATGAAGTGTAATAATAATTAATAATATGTTGGAATACAGATGGATTCCCTGGAATTATCCGGGGATTTTGGGCACTCTCTATTGCGGTCATCGCTTGGAACTCACTGACAGTTTAATTAAATCGGTTCTCTTGATTGGACTTTATTTTTAGTCTATTATTTTGTTTGCGCGCGCTCGTTAGGCGTTATTTTTAGAACCCCCAAGCTATATAAGTACTCCGAAAATAAATCTCGATTCGCGGAGCGAAGATTTCCTATTTATAAAAATGTAAAGACATAATGGCAGCCAATTAGCCGGGGCTTTGCCTGCCCACTTCCGCTTTAAGCGCGAGTCCATTACGCCGAAACGGATCCATCAAGCTAGAACTTCTCGCCGGAGAGTTTGTTTGGGTCAAGTACTCGGAGTACTCGACCTTAGAGTGTTGCGCTGAAATTGTTTTAATTAAATCCGCAAAGCTCACAAGAGGGAGGGAGGCGGCAGGCGCTGGTTGCTCATTAAAAGTCATTGGCAGGCGTGAAGTGATTTATCGGGCCGTGGATTTCAGTTGACAAAATTGATGACTTCTGAGCAAGATCCGATCTCCGCGTGGGTGGTCCTCGAACTCGCACTCGAACATACATATATCATTATACTTTCGATTCTGAAACCCAGGTGAAACCCAAGACGGCCATTTTTCACGGCTAAGACTTACAACAGTTAGTTGGTCAATGGGTTATTATGATAATGAACTCAATTGCTGCTGCCCCCGGAGCTTTGTTGTAATTTGCGTGGCCTTGGTACGCGGGCTAGAAGATTTCACAGCCAAAAGAGAGAATAGACGGACGGACGCACACAAAGACCCGATGAACGCGATCATTATTACCACGATTATTACCATGATTATCATTATGATCGCAGCGATGGAAGAAGCAGCAGCAGCAGCAACAGCAAACACAGCTGGCCGGAGGTCAACGCGGTTAAGAAAATCAAGTTTACAAAAGGCAGGCAATTACAGAGGCACACAGAAAATATTTATGGGTTTTTAAAGATTTTTTTGGAAGAGAATAAGTTATAGAAATAAGAGTTTCAAAGTCTAAATTTATAAATAAAAAATATACAGATTCCTTAGAAGTTAATAATATAATTTTAAGAACTTCTTTTAATAAAACCTAAACCTAAGGTATTTATTTTAATGTCTTTTAACTGACATAAAATTTAAAAAGCTGAAATAGTGAAAAATTATGAATATATTTGTAATATATTTGTATCAAATCATTTTCTCCGTGCACAGCCAAGAGTCAGAGTAGCTTCAGAGGTTTCCAGCAACTGCCAGTAGCCAACTGTGATAAGAATCGCGTTGGCTAATTAAAAGCGACCACCAGGCGTATGAGTAATCGGCAGCCAGCCAGCCAGAAGAGTGTGCCCAAAGTGATTTATGTGTATTCACTTCTGATTTGAACCTCAGCCGAGCTCTTGGAGCGAGTTCAAGTACACGTAGACAACAATTTTTTTGTTATATATTTTTTTTTTTGCCGAAGGCAAAGCGCACAAGAAGCCAATTGCCCAAAAGCACTTGCCATTCCACCAAAAAACTCCATCCAACCGAAGCCATCTATACCCAGTGATGTGAAAGGTATAATTTATTATGTAATTATTGGTCTTAGGTTAGTTTAAATAAATTTATTTTGGGGTTACAAAAGTAAATAAAATTTAATTCCAATAACCTTCTAAATTAATCAGAACTTAAGCTTCATTTATGCAATTGGGGAATATAAGAAATATAGAAATGTACTGCTCATTAATAATCGTTAAGCTGGGATATTAATGCCTTGGTTTTTGCAAACATTTAGTTTTAAGTATATAGTTTTAATTTCCTAATAATATCATAATTTTTTGTTATATGTAATGAACAAAATAACCCATTTTATTCATTGTAATGATCACAAATATATTTTCTTTTTAAAGATCAAATTCTTATTGTTTGCATCTACCTCGTTTTAAAAATTATATCTCTATTAGTTTTAATTTAAATTGTATATATTTGATTGATACACTGTGCTAAAATCGATTGAAGAATCTTCATAAATACCTAGCAATACCCTAAAAAATTCCCAGCTGTGCCACGGCCACGGATCTACCCTTAATGATAGAGTTCTGCTACTGTAAAGTGTTACCTGGCTCATTGATTGCGCTTCGGCCAGAAATCAATCAGCAAGGCAAACAGTAACAAAAGGCATTAGATCTGACCTTCCTTGGAATCGAAATTTTATGTGCGCGAACTTGAGACATTGGACGTAATTACTGTCAAAGCCGGAATCCGCAACGGAATTGAAATTCGCGACAAAGTGCCTCGAAAAAGTTTAACGACTCGCGCCAATTTGTGGCCACAATTAGGCTTAACGAGTGGAGCAATGGGTCTCTCTGTACATGGATTTGTTTTGCAGAGATAAGCCAGGCAGTAAATGGCACGTTTTTGGATTAATTGTATTAATTGTAGCAAGAGCTAGCCCGAGGGCTTCGATCGGAACACGATTTGGTTAATTAAAGTCACCACCAGGCGCTTGAGGGACAAGTGTAATAAATTCAAGAATGTTAAGCTTTAAATTCAGATTCTGTGTTCGGTTCACTTAAAGCCACACGATTTATCTTTATTTCGAAAACATTAATTTCTTGAAAGAATCCAAGAGAACATCCAAATGAAATAAATGAGTTCAACTTTTAAATGAACCAGAGAAGTAAGAGGCAAACTTAGAGGAGGTAATATATTAATGTTGGATTCAAATGTAAAACTGAGGTCAGACATTACATGTGTCAAAATAAAATAAAGACAACTTTCATTGCAACTTTTACGAATTCTATGGTAATTTTTAATATGTATTTCATATTTACTATTTTTAAATTTCATTTGAATAAGCGAAGAATTTATTTTATTTTTTTTTTACAATAAAATTAAAAAAAAAAAATTCACAAGGTTTACATTAATTTGATTTGTCCCACTTTTCCTTTAAAATTACCATATTTTAAATAAAAATTTTAACGGTTTCTTTCTGATAACGATTATTAAGTCTGGCAACACTGGCTATCGACCAAAACTGAATGGCAACTCTACAACTACAAAAATTAAGGGTTTTTTTGCTACTTTTTACTGCTGTAAAAATTATCTAAGCTTATATCTATCATCTATTTTTATGACATTGTTACATTTTTATTATTATGACATTTTGAATTATGCGATACTTTGGATTTTATCGCACTTTTAATATCGATAAAGATATCGATGTTGGATACTTTTCCCAAAAATATCGATAGTGACATTAGCTATTTATCTTTATCTTTTATTATTACCTTCTGAGTGCTACAAGTAAATTCTGTAATTTAATGCAATAGTCGGAATACGGTCCTAGTTTGCCAACCATAACGCGATAATGCCCGCGGTCGAGGAGACACAAATCACAAAATATCTCTCAAAGGTGAGGCCCCCCTCGCAGATGAGTCATAGCCCCACTCTCTGGGATTGGCTTTTCTCATTGTCTTGGGTTCTTTTGCACGCAACGCAATTGACCAAAATACATCCATTAATCCATATCCTTTGCAGTACAAATATGTGGGAGCCACGAAGAAGGACGTTATGGATGTGGTCACGACGTACCGCAGCTTGACCTACGACCTGCAAAAGTTCAGTGAGTTCGGCAGTCCCCCCAGGTGAAAACCAAGATAACCCCCAACGATCTTTTTATTTGCAGTTTTCAACGATGGCACCAGCAAGGATTTGTTCACCCTGCAGGGCACTATTCCCGTGGTCTACAAAAGTAACTAGAATACCCTATTATGGCCCCCACACTTGCGCATATTGTGATGTAAACGTATTTTTGTATTTGTATCGCAGATAACACCTACTACATTCCCATTTGTATATGGCTGATGGACACGCATCCCCAGAATGCACCCATGTGCTTCGTCAGGCCCACGGCCACCATGCAGATAAAGGTGTCCATGTATGTGGATCACAATGGCAAGGTCTACCTGCCGTACCTGCACGACTGGCAGCCGCACTCCTCCGACCTGCTGTCGCTAATTCAGGTGATGATTGTCACCTTTGGCGATCATCCGCCGGTCTACTCAAAGCCTAAGGAACAAATTGCATCGCCATATCCGCCGAACTGTGAGTAATGAATACCTTTAATTGCATTTATAGGTATTTTATATTTTAATCTTATCTCAATCGGAAACAGGAATAATGTTTATTCCCCCAATTCGGTTGTCTTCCTTAATAACCTTTTATCTCATTTCTTTTTCAGCTTTCATGCCTCAGCCAGGAGGACCTAGCGGCAGCAGCTCGGCTCTGCCATATCCCACAGCCGGCGGCAACTTTCCGCCATATCCCACTGGCTCTGGTTATGGACCCTATCCGCCTGGAGGCGGCGCAGGTTTCCCTGGACCAGCGGCTGGACCCTATCCGCCCTATATGAATTTCCCGCAGCCACCCGGTGGTAGTGGTGGCTACCCACCAGCAGGGGGCTATGTAAGCATCTCAAAACATCAATCAAAAGCACCCAAAGCAAGCTAAATTTCTGTATTACCATAGAACCCCTCATCCAATGCCAGCTCCACGGGCACCATTACCGAGGAGCACATCAAAGCATCACTAATCAGTGCCGTAGAGGATAAACTGCGCCGTCGCATCCAGGAGAAGGTTAATCAGTATCAGGCCGAAATCGAAACGCTGAATCGCACCAAACAGGAGCTTGTGGAGGGCAGCGCCAAGATTGATGCCATCATTTCGCGACTCGAACGCGAACATGTAGACTTGCAAAAGAACATCAGTGTGCTGAAGGACAAGGAGCAGGAGCTGGAGAAGAGCCTGGAGGCGCTGGAGAGTGCCGAGGCCATAGATCCGGACGAGGCAGTGACCACCACAGCGCCGCTATACCGACAGTGAGTAGTGATTTTTGAACAGGATGTCTACAGAGATATAATGGCTCGTCTACCCACGCAGATTACTTAATGCTTATGCCGACGAAGCTGCCACCGAGGATGCCATCTACTATCTGGGCGAGGGCTTGCGCGGCGGTGTCATCGACCTGGAGACCTTCCTCAAGCACGTTCGCCAGCTGTCCCGCAAGCAGTTCATCCTGCGGGCCACCATGCAGAAGTGCAGACAGAAGGCCGGTCTGGCCGGGTAAAGATGGCAGCGGCGGGGGGAAGTGTGTGCACGTTTAGACGATTTATATGTTAGCGTTAATATATATATTCGACATTGTTTTAAGCGCAAAATTGAATCTTTGAAATTGAAATTACAATAAACGTAAATAAAAAGAAGGCCCACGGACAGCTTTAGGTTTATTTTATACTCGGAATGGTGATGATTAGCCTTAATTTCATACGTAAATACCGACGGTTAGTAGCAGGAACACGATGCCAAAGCCCAGGAATATGGACGCGCACAGGCTGATCAGCAGTTCCTTGATGAGCGAGCTCTCCTTGGAGTTATCCTTTAGGTTCTTTCGCGACACCACGATGATGAAGAACCAGGCGGTGAAGAAAGTGCCGATGACCAAGAGCACGGTCGCAAGGTGGGGGAAAACGGCCGGGTTCACGGGCGAAACATAGCGAGTCATCGTATCCATGCTGCACGAGCCGAAGGTAGTTAGTTTTGCAATTAATACAACTGATTATAAGCCAACTTACATTGTTCTTTATTTGCTATTAAATCTTGTTATTTTTTTGTGGTAAATTGTACGTGGCCCGGCTGCTAGAGTTGCCTTTCTTCGTATCGCAATCGGTGGACACCCACTATCGATAACAATGTTAGGGCTATCGAAATCGAATGAGGGGAATACTTTTGCTAATTTTAATTTAAATATTTTCAAATGAAAATACAATACTTTTTTAATTTAAAAATTCATTATTTAATGATCATTTTGTAATGTATTGTAATATAAATAAAATATGTATGGTGGCAAACATTCTTGTTAATTAAATTACTTTCACTTTAAAGACGTACCTTAATTTATTCTTACTTTACTTCCTATAATTTTAATAGGCCTCAAAAATATTTATCATTTAATTTTTAAGGAAAATAACTAATTTAAAAGGCTTTCAAATTATAGCCTTTTTTCAGCTATCGATTGTCGTCGGAACTACCCGCTAGAGTGCCATCACTGCATCGATAACAGCTCGATTTTTAGATAGGGCCATCTCTAGTACTCTTCCATCAACGTGCTCTCTTTTCTCAATAAAAAAAAGAAATTATCAATGCGCAAGAAAAACGAAAGCCAAAACAAGGGAAAACAAAGAAGCACTCGATGGCCGATGTGAGTAGTTTCCATAATGCACCTGATGCAGTCATAACATCTTTTCCCCCGCATCTGCAGCTGGAAGAACTGGATAGCGAACGCCTGAACGAGCTAGAATCGATTCTCTACGCCTCGATCCACTACAGCGATGGAGGTGGCGAGCAAGGTGCTGCGGATCAGCTGATGCTGGAAAAACAGCCACCCAGCGACCAGGATGCGGACGCCAGGAGCATGCCACCGCCTTCGATGCAGCAGCAGAGGAAGAACCCGCCATCCGGTCAGCAGCCTTCGCAGCGTTTTGTCTCCGAAATGCGGGTGATCAACAACCAGGGACGGCAGAAGCCTCGCTACTGGACGGAGGAAACGGAGGGGCAGGTGAAGAGCCCAGAAGTGGAGCAGCGGGCGATACCAAACAAAACAAACCCCGGTGAGTAATGAAGTTTATCAGTAGAAGAGGCATTTATCTGCTTAGGTATGCGCGAATTTATATAAAGTTTCAAACGCAGTTGAATTTAATTTATTTTCAATACAATTGCATCAGTTTTTGTGTGCATAACTTTTGGTGCATTCTCTTTCGCCTGGTTCCAGTGCTTTGTGCAGGAACTTTCCTGTTAGTTCTTGTTGGCCCGCTTCAATCTTCAAGTACCTAAATTGAATCCCACTTTTTCCCCAACAGTCAGACTGTCTTTTCAAGTTGAAATTCCTATTGTACCCCTTTTGAAACCCATTTTTTTGGCTTCCCCTCAAAATTATCTCCCTGACGATGACGTGCTTTCTGAGGCATTTGGCAGGCCGCTTAGAGGCGCTTATTGGCTGGCTCAGCCAACTTAACCACTATACCCTGGCCCTGGCCACCGTGGACCTTGTGTGCGTCGTGTGCCTGCTCCACTACAATCTGGTGTGTCACGGCAGTGATCTGTTGTTCTGGTGCGAGGAGCTCAACAAGCGATTCATGGAGTACATGCTCTCCGCCATTGTGCTGATTGCCACCGTGCACGTAATGGGCTCCTGTGTGGATGCCATTATCATCTCGGCCTTGGTCCATCGGGAGATGAGTCGCCACAATATGCCAAGGCAGCATTTCGAGGAGCGCTACCGAAGGTTTGTGTTTATGCGGTTGGTGGGGCGCCTGGAGCAGGCTCTTAAGGTGCAGCAGACAAATGGGTCGGAGGAGGGCCTGGAGATGGTGCCACTGGCCGAGGCTCAGCAGTTGATCAGGGGGGCGATCGATGAGTTTCGCACAGCGGTGCGGGTTCTACTGTGGCCCAATCGATCCGATCTGCAGGCAGAGGCGTTTGTCATCTTTCACATTAGCGAGGATCAGCTGGAGCAGCTGGCCGACCAAGGCTACAGCCTGGGCGATGTGGATGCCCGGGATATAGTCAATGCGCGGCTAAGTCACTTGCTGAACCCACCCTGCTATTAAAGTGTCCGCCAATTCATAAATAGAGAGTGTTTTGGGTAGTCTAAGCACCTGGACGTACCCTAATTCCTCATTAAAAACTTTTGAAATTGTAAGCTCAAAATGTTGCACTTGGAAACTGCTTTTATCAAGAGGCTTTATTTCATTTTTGCAAACATTTCAAGTTGGTTTGCCCTTGGGAGCTCAGAGTTACTTCGCTTGCATTTCTTAAACGCGGACACGACGTCCACGAGAACGGCTCTGACGCTGGCGTTGACGTTGACGTCTCTCGCGACGCCTCTCGGCGGCCCTCCTCCGCTGTCTGCGCATCCTGCGACGCCTGTTCCTTGCCGCATTGCTGCTGCTGTTCGAGGATGATGAGTTGTCAGTGGGTGTGGAGGGCGAGTTGGACGATGGGCTGGAGCTGGTGGGTGACGTTGGAGCGGCTGCTGTTGGTGAGGTGGGACTGGGCGGCGAGGTAGGAGTTGTTGGCGATGGCGAGGTGGGAGTAGTGGGAGAAGTCGGCGAGGTTGGAGAAGTGGGAGAAGTCGGCGATGTGGGCGAAGTTGGGGAAGTAGGCGAGGTTGGTGATGTCGGCGTAGTGGGAGAAGTCGGCGTAGTGGGAGAAGTTGGCGAGGTTGGAGAAGTGGGCGTGGCGGGTGCAGCCGGAGTGGATCCTGAAGCAAAGACTGTGGCAATGAGAGCCACTACACCGAAGAGGAGGGTAAATTGGAAATGCATCTTCAAAACTCTACGATTCTTTGATGTCTCCCTGCTGGAGTTCTATACAAGTTCTGTCCTAATCCTCGGTATTTATAGGGAAAGTTTCAAAGCTTTTGGTCTAATTGCTGAATCTGTGTTTGCTCTAAATATCTCACGTGGAAGGTAGACTCTTCACTAGTCTTGAATGCAAACATACTTGATACAATAAGAGGATCTGCAAGATTTTTCATTGTATTTCAAATTTAACAATAGAGAATTCGTGGATTTGTTTATTTTGTTTCACAAAAAATATCCAAATGTGCAAACACAGACATCTTTTCTATTGATAATAGCTGTAGGTATTGTTCTATAGCTTCTTCGCTATTCTTCAACATTGTTTTCGGAGTTAGCCTTGTTTCAATAGGCCAACGGCGGGAGGTTCTTGGGCTAAGATCCGCTTTTGGCAGATAATGTTGACTTAAAGACATTATTTTTGGAAATAATCTAAACAAATAAGGGTATTTTTTCTTGGTGGCTTGGTTTCTTTATGCTTAATATGGGGAATAATACATACTCTTGCAGATTTGCCAGTTTCAATCTTTAAATCCTGTTCAATGTTTGTTCTTGTTCAGCCTTAGTTTAAATTATTAAAATAAATATAAATAAATACAAACTTTTATCCTCTGTTATACTCAATAGTTTTTCAGGAAAATGTTTTTACAAATTCGCGAAAACACATATTAAAAAGTACCGTTAAAAGGATCTATACATAATTACATAATTAAGCTTCTTTACTTAATTAAGCTATTCTTAACTGCTAAAAAATATTTAAACGTAAACAAATTATTTATTAAAATATTTTTGGAATTGTGAATAAGTGCAATAAGTTTCTCAAGTTACTTTTGTGGCCTAGAGGGTTAATATTACTTTTTCCTCTACTTAATTTTGTATTTAATTTAATTTCCTTTTTCTCTCCAGCTCCTCCCACTGAGAAAAGTCCACCGTTTTCGCCGAAGAAGGGGACGACACCCAACCAACCTAAAACCCCAAATCAATCTCCAAGGCAGCTGCAGCAAAATGCACAAGCAAAACAACCACAAAACCAACAGCAAAATCAGAAGCAGCCACAAAGTTCGCATCAAAAACAACAACAAAAACAGCAACAAAAGCAGCAACAAAAACAGCAGCAAAATCACCAACAAAATCAGCAATCTAAACAACAAAATAATCAAAGGCCAAAGCAGCAACCTCAAAACCAACAGGTAAAACAGCAGCCGAAAGAGAAACCTTTGACCCCGCGATCGCCAGTAGTACAAAAGCCCAAAGGACAGCCAACAAACACAGCCACCAAAGCAAACCACGAAGCCTACGAGGAGGAACGCTTCGACCAGAGGCTCCTGGTGGCCATCCCACCGAATTGTTCACCCAAAAAGCAAAATAAACCGCAGCAGCAGCAGCAGCAGCAGGGCAAGCAACAGAACAAGCAACATCAGAACAAGCAGCAACAGCAACCTGTTGCTGGACCCTTTGGCAAGGCCAATCGGAAACTGGAGCAGATGCAGCGTTTGGCGGCCAAGAAACAGAAATCAAAGCAGGCAAAGAAGCAGCGCAGGCAGCTCAATGCGGCACCCGTGGAGTTTGTGGATCTGGCGGAGAGTGACGCCAGCAATTCCTCCGATGATGTGGTGCTTGTTCCCTTGCCGCCAGTGCCTGTCATTGATCTCGATGCCAGCGACAATGAGCAGCCCAGCACCAGTTCAGCAGCAGCAGCAGCAGCCGCAGCAACCGCGACAGCAGCTGAGGTGTATCACGAGGAGAATGCCATGGATTCGGCGGATGTAAAGATGAGCTCGTCGTGCATTTCTGAGCCGGAGGTGGTGGTGGAAGCGGTGACCTTGCACTCGCCTTGCAGCTCCGTCATGTCCAGCGATGACTTTATAGTTCAGAAGGACACCAGTCGCCTGCTGGCCGAACGAGAGAAGGCCCATGACGACGATCTGCTGGTGCTCACCGAGAATGCCATAAGGGAGGCGGAGGCGGAGGCTGAGGCTGATCAGGAGGAGCAGCAGCAGGCACCTGTGGCGGAGGAGGAGGCGGAGACAACCCCTCAATGCCAAGATACCTCATCGGAATACGAATTTATTCCGCCCTCGCGTCTGGATGAGATCAAGCAGAACTATCGCGTGGACGATGAGCAGCAGTTCAGGGCCTTGGATGTCTACGAGAGCGAATCCGATCTCACCGAGAGCGGTATCTACTCGAAGGTCAAGCCCAAAGTAACGCCCACGATTATACGCAGCGTTGACTCGCCCTCGGACAGCTCCGCGTCCGTGGAGGAGGTTGTGGAGCCCAGCGTCCAAAAGACCAAGCGTCTGCGCAAACGCTCCTTTTCGGCCAACAACAATCACAGCCAGTCGGAGTCGGCGAACAACGAGGATGGTGAGAATGATACGGACAGCGATGATGGAGTCCATTCCACCGGTGTGCCGGGCATTGCCCGTGGCATGGCCGTGGAGCGGTGCAAACGCAAGATACGCAGGATCAGCACCAGGCGCAGTTCCGAGGAGAATCCGAGAAAGGCCACTCGAGCCAAAAAGCCAGTGCTCTCGGCCAGCTCAGAGTCCGCGGCGGAGGATGAGCTGCCGAGTGCCCGGGAAATAGCGGAGAGACTGCTCAAGCAGGAGGAGCAGGGACTGGCCAGGGAGCAGCCATCCAGCAGTGAAGCCCTCGAAACCCGTTCCATTGGCTCCGATGCGGACTCCCAGGGCGAGGCAGAGTTCCGTGATGCCATGACGGATCGCATAGTTGCCGTGTTCGAGCGCATGGATTCCGCCTCCCAGGATGCCAGCGGCTATATTTCCGACGAGGAGGAGGACTCTCGGGACAAAATCGCCGACAGCACTGTGGAGGAGTCTATGGATACCTCCAACGAGCTTCAGGAAGCTGATCCCGAGGAGAATGATGTGGATATGACCATGGAGGAGCCACATATCCAGGTGGAACACAATCTGCCAGGCATTACGGATGACGAGAGTCTGCCGAGTGGCGGGCAACTCATTGGTTGGAACGAGGAGATGCGCCGCTTCTACGATGACAGTTGGCATGGCGAGCACTTCTCTGTACACAAGCTGCACAGGTCCATGAGTGGTGAGAACCCAAACCCAACCCAAAGAACCTTCTTGTTAGATTTTCCCGATTTTAGCGCATCGCCAGGAGTGGAGAATCAGCAATGCGGATCGATTTCCGGTGATGCGAGCTCGTTCCCATGCCAAGTGCACCAACTGCGCCGAGATGGGCCATGTGCGCTCCAAGTGCCCGCGTCCGCGCAAGCCGCTCATCTGCTTCATGTGCGGCATTGTGGGACATGCCGAGCCGCGCTGTCCCAATGCCATTTGTTTTGGGGTAAGTAAAGGAAGTCCCTTAATTAAACTCTTTCCATACATACTTCTACTTCTCCTTTTACAGTGCGGATCGAGGCAGGCCATCTATGTGCAGCAGTGCAACAAGTGCTCCTTCCACAGCCGCCTGGTGTGCCAGCTCTGCAAGATGCGTGGCCATGGCACCGATCAGTGCCCGGACAAGTGGCGTCGCTATCACTCAACGGTAAAACAGACATATTTCCCACAATTATAAAACCTAATCCTTCCCGTTTCTCCCGATAGACTCGCTGCAATGTGGAACTAAATAGCCGCGTGCAATACACGGTGAAGCAATGCAGCTTCTGTGCCGGACGTGGCCATCTCTTCGAGAACTGTCGCCAGCGCATTGGTGACTTTCGCAGCAACAACTACACAAGTCAGATTGTGTCGCATCAGAAGATCTACAGGGATCGCAGTGGACCCCTGGGTGATCTCGGTGATCTGGGCAGCTTTTATGCCCTAGAGACTCCCTTCCACTTCCAGTGGAGCAGCCAGCAAATGCCCAAGAATAGCTACTATTCGAGGTTCCTTATCAAAGTGAATTTGGCCAGACCTCAGGCCACCAAACGGAAGTCCAGCTTAGCTCTGATGGAGCTACCATCAAAGGTATACTTTGCCCATGACTTTGTGCCCAATGCTCAGGCAAAGGCGGCTCGAGGTGAGGTCTCCGCCGCTGAGGAATCAACAGACCAGCTAAGGGAAAATCCAGTTATTGGTGAGGTGGAACCTGTGGACAATGAGGCTGCACAAGATGCTTCATCCGTGGCTGCTGGCGAGGATGAAGCCGCTTCCATTCAACAGGAGGAAATCACCAGCAATTCTCAGAATCAGGATACAGAGGCAACGATGGCCGCCGCCAAGCCACCGGTGGCTTGCCATGAGCTGGACTCGGACTCAAACTACAGTTTCTCCGAGCACTTTGAGGTGCCCAGCTCGACGACTACCGAGGACAAAGGAGAGGAGACCCTACCCTCCGAACATCCCTTGGCCAATCTACCGGATGTCATACCCCTGGGCGGATCCCTCGATGATGATTTCGAGGTGTCCTCCAACAGCCAGGGCATCTCCATGTGCGTGAACACCAGCAACAGCAACAACAAGCAACAACGTGCTGACGATCCTGAGGAGCTGAGAGATATTCCTAGCGAGGGAAAAATCATAATGGCACGGGATCAATCCGAGTATCTTTTCAGTCCCGAGGGACGAACCTTCCTGGCCGACACCGCCAAGCAGTGCCAGGTAAGCGTGCGCATGGACTTCAAGGACTACGGCTACGTCCTCGTGATATATGGTCTAAAGGAACACCAGGAGAACCTGCAGCTGAAGCTGTTGCGACGCCACCAGGAGGTGAAGCGCAAAAGCATCGAGTTCCAGAGCCAAAAGCCGCCCAAGAGAATCGATGTGCTAATCCGCTTTCTGCGCGACGGAATCAACAGTCTGGCCAGCAATCTGGGCAACGCCAAGAGCCACTACCTGCGCATCAAGGAGCTGGAGGAAATGAACACGAAAAACGGCTACAAGATGGCCGAGAAGAAGCGCCGCCAGCTGAACATGATACTGGTGGGCCAGGCGGGCCTCCTCAATGGCAACACCCACCTGGATCAGTTGGTGGTCCTGTTGCGGCGTCTGGTGGACGATTTCTCGCCGGATGAGAATGCCACGCCCGAGCTACGCAACGAGATTGAGGAGCATTGGCGCATGATCTTCACGGCGTATCCGCATCCGAACTACGACTCCCTGATCAACAGCTATTGTCGTCTGGATCAGAAGAATCGCCTGCCCTCGCTGCACTTGGATCCCATTCTGCTGGGATTGCAGGCCAAGAAGACGCCACCGCCATCGCCGCCTAAGCGTGCTCCATCGCCAACGGCGCCACCGCCGCCGGCTTGGCGTATGGCACCGCCGCCGCCGCCACCGACAAAGATGCCAAAGAAGAAGCAGCGGCAGGCCATGTTGCTGCAGCAGCAAACCCAGCAGCAGCAGCAGCTACAAAATATGATGAGGCAGCAACATGACCAGGAGCAGCAGCTTCAAAATATCATACAGCAGCAGCAGAATAACCAGCAACAACAACAACAACGGCTGCAGCAGCAACATCACAGGCAGCAGCAGCAACATCATAGACAGCAGCAGCAACATCATCAGCAACAGCAGCAGCAACATCATCAGCAGCAGCAGCAGCAACATCATCAGCAACAGCAGCAGCAACATCATCAGCAACAGCATCAGCAGCAGCATCAAGTTAGACGCCCACAATCCACACATGTTATGCCCTTCAACAATCCCCAGCAGCGGGCCCGCGCCGATCTGCAGCTCCGCCAGACTCTCAATCCGGAGTGCGTCCACCTGCTGGCCGAAATGGAACGCAACGAGCGCGGTGGCAGCATCAACAAAGACGCCAACAAACCGTCCATGTTCTGGTCCCGCGAATCGCTCAAGTACCTCGATGACCTGTTCAAGATGACCTCCAACTCGGACACCGTGGAGCGCCTCAACCGGGTGCTCCAGCGGTCGCAGCGTGGTCAGTTGTCGCACAACGATTACCGGGCCGTCATTCGGCTGCACACGCTCCTGCGCAACTGAGCAACTAGGATTTGGGGTTTTCTTGGGGCGGGCAACACTTTCACTTTGTTTAACAAATACCAACAGATTTCACATCATTGGGTATCTGAAAGATATTACCCATTTACCGAATAAATAAATTACTGACTATTTTCGCAACTCTGTGTTTTAGGGGTTTTTTTTTGTTTTGTTTGGGAAAAGTATACATACATATATTTGTTCTTAAGAAATATATTTTTAATAGCTTTGAATAAGATTAAAGGAATAGGGTTAACATAGTGTTCTAGGCCACAAAATAGATTTCATTTCTCTTTTAAGGAGTTCTGTTGGCAGCCTCCAAAAAGTAGGCTTTGTTTTACTGCAAATAGCGTGCTTAAAGAATGCTATAATTTAGCTTTTGAAATATTAATAACTTATAATTTTGACCAGAAAAATGTAGAGCACTGAAGAAGGCTTGTCCTGAGCACCATCAGACGAATTAATCTAGTCTTGTAAGCCATCATTTTGCTTTGTTATAGATTGGAACTATCTATCCCCCTTCTGTTGCAGATAGATATTTATTTATTTTAGTTGCCATAAAAAACTTCTAAGGTAAGTTTCTTAATATTAGTCAAATATATTTTTTATATTTGTGCTTAAGCACAAAGATTTTTTTACTTGTAAATAAATAATGAAAATATATTAAAGATGACTGAAGCCAAGGCATTTTAAGAACCCACTCTGGTATCAAAGTACAACGATCCAAATTCAGAATTATTTGCATTTGCATTATCCAATAACAGCTGGATAAATGTTTGCATTGGTGGGCTCGATTGGTTTGATAAAAGATTAGTTGATTTTATGAAAGCTGGTTAAACGTTGACATTGGGTGATACTGGTGGATACTGGTATACGATTTTAATTCTTTGCCACCTATACAATTTAGATTTTGCTTATTAGGAATGGTATATCCGTGAGAGAGTCTAGAAGCTGCTAAGTGTGATTGTCGACTATAGGTAAATATTTAAATAGCATCTTCAGGTTGGTGTATTATACTAATTTTTGCTAAAATTTGGATGTTTAAACAAATGTATTTAGTTGCAAAAATGTTGTTTGGTCGCACGTGGAAGAGAGTCTCCTCTTTCTCCCTACTCCTTCACTTGTCTCTAGAGCAAACAAAATTCATTGCAGACGATCTTCTCATTTTTTTTTACCCATTAATGTTTGAGCAAAAGGGTATATTAAGTACATATATATATTTCTCACCTATCAATTTCAATTTCATTATCGGAAACTATAAAAGCGTGTTCCATTAAATTTGAGACAGAGTTAAAGAGACTTCAGAGAGATTAAGTATACTCTTCTGCTTAAATAACTAAAAAATAATACTGTATAAGCTGGATATACTTTCCATACATTCAATAATCAGGTGGCAGAAGAGTAAAGATGCATCCATTAGCACACACCGGGTATTCCGTGGTTTAAACAATCGACTATACTGGTTTTCGTTTTTTTTTTTATTTTTATAAATAAAATATATATACAATTAGATAAAAGCGTCAAACAGTTGTTCAAATTCGATTAAATTGTGTGAATAATTTGAATATTCTAACTAAACATGGTTGAGGTACATTTAAACCGAAACCCTTGCCACCTTGGAGCTGGTTTCTAAACTAACTTAGGATTATAATTTTTTGTATTCTAACTAAACTTCGATGAGAAACTTGCATTCCGGTGACCGTGCATCCTTGGATCTGGCGAACCACATGAATCTCCGCCAGATATCGGCAAACGTCAGCTTGTTCCGCTTGCTGTAGACATTGAGATAGATGCCCAGGACGACGATCAGGCCAGACCACAGGTACTGCATGGTGAAGGGTTTGCTGAAGAGGATGAAGGAGAACGCAATGGTCACCGCCTTGCGAGCAGTGGTCACTGTGGCCGCTATGGGAGCCCCACTGCTTCTCACCAAGGCGAGCACGAACTGGATGCCCAGGTAACCGGAGAGGCTAAACAAGAAGCCATAGCCAAAGGTCTGCAGCGGATGATCCAGGCAGAATGTCAATCCACTGAAGAAGTGACCGGTAACCAGCATTATAACGAAGAGGTAGACGAAACCCAGGCCGTACGAGTAGAACACCACTTCGCTGCTGGGCGCCTTGTGCTCCCGCATGGCCTTCTCCTGGACATTTCCGATGGCGGCGTCGCAGAGCAGAGCGCCCGATATCATGGCCACGCCCAGCAGATTAAAGTTCGGCGTCATCTGGGAGTCGGCTAGCGTAAACCAGGCCAATCCGATGCACATGCAGGTGGCTGCCGCAAAGTCCAGCACTCCGTAGCGCTTCTTCTGGATGAGAATGCTGCCCACCAGCACGGGGATCAGCTTGCAGCACTTGAAGATCACCTGGGTGGGGTAGTTCAGGTAGCCCAAACTGGAGTTGGACAGTCCCATGGTGCCCAGAGTGAGAGTGGCGAGCACCAGGTACGTGCTGATGGGAATGCAACGGGCCACAGGTTTGCTGCTCCAAAAGGATCCTCCACTCATCCGATGTCCCTCCAGGCGGCGCTCCACCAGGCCGAAGCAGATGTAATAACCGAACTGGACAAGCGTGAGGAACCAGCCGTAAGGCTTGAATCCCTCTACCGTGAAGATAAGTTCCTGCATGTAGCCATAGAGAATGTACAGGACGAAGACGCCGACACAGCTCAGCAGGAACTGCGTTGTGCGGTTGAAGGAGCCAAGGTCGAAGCACAGGATACGTAGCTCCTTGGGCGGGGGAGTTCCAACGACCTCAGCCATTCTTTAGTTAGTTTTCACAAATTATATTATAATATTATTAACGAAGCTATCACTTAATTATACTTATTGTAGAATATTTTATGTAAGTTAATGCCAGGATCGAATTATCATTCCTGCAATTGCCACATCAATTCCCCGTGGTAGTTGAGCTTGAATTAAATCGAGAGAGAGACTGCCAAAATAATATATATATTCCGGGTTTGTTTGCTTCCAATTTGCCAACATATTATGTATAACAGCCGGCTGAGAAAACTCCCCTTCGCCACAAAGAGAATTGTGGATTTGTTTGCATGTTTTTTTTTATCCACAAAAAGGCCAGATAAGTCGGTTGCTGTGCAGGCACACGCGCCTAAATCAATGGCTGCTGTCACTGTTTACAAAACCTCGTTTGAATGGACCAAATAGAGCAGATTTTAACTTTATTTGGCTTTATTAAACAAAATTCGTTTCTGGGCTTTTGTTAGGGCATGTTGATTTATTTGGCAAAAGAAAAGACAGACACAAATGTCTTTTGGATAACAACACAGTGAGTACCAAAGATCTCAAGATTAAAATTGTTGTGTGTTTTTATATCCTTGCAGGATATTATAATTTCAGTCAGAAGTTTGCAACGCAGTGAAGGAGACCTTTCCGACCCTATAAAGTATATATATTCTTGATCAGCATCAACAGGGGAATCTTTCTAGACATGTCCGGAAGAAATCGATTTTATGGCCATTTTTGCAAAATTTTATAAGGGGTTACATCATTAAAATTTTTGATTTTGATAAAAAATTGAATTTTTCAAATTTTCTATTAAAGTATGCAGATTTAATAACTGTAGAAAAACTTGCACAGAACAGTTTTCCGATTTAAAATTAATGCTCTTTTGGCCGAGTTATGATATTTTTAATTTTAAAAAAAATCAAGAAGTTTTTAAATATAAAAGATCAGATTTTATAATACAAAATAATATTTTTCTAAGTCAAGGAATCATTTTCGACCCCATAAACCAAGTATATTCTTGATCAGCATCAACAGGGGAATCTTTCTAGACATGTCCGGAAGAAATCGATTTTTTGGCCATTTTTGCTAAATTTGATAAGGGGTTACATCATTAAAATTTGCAAAAATGGCAAAAAATTTTGATTTCTTAAAATTTTAAATTTGGTATGCAGTTTTTTTTAATTAATAAAAACTAACACAAAACTGCTTTCCGAATCGAAATTAATGCATTTTTGCCTTAGTTATGAGATATTTTCTTTCTTGTTTGTTTTTGATTTAAATTTCCAATAATATTTTCCTTGTAAACTTAATATATAAAAAGTAAAAACTCTTTAATTTGAGATTTTTCACTTTAATCTCTTAAAGCCCCGCCCTCTGAGTAAAAATCACCAACCAATTGGAACCCCCAAAGCAGTTAGTCTCCCAGCCAGAACAAATAACTCCCCTTTTCATACTTTCTTTGCCATAACTTGCTATTTATTTAGTATAAACTCAGGAAAGTTAAACTACAAATTATAAAAGAAAAATGTATCGGTCATTATTCAATAGTTTCGGATTATTTAAATCCTTTATAGTTTTCCCAAGGCTTTTTTATTACGAAATCGGTTGAGTCAGAATTTTTCCCTTGTCAGTTCTATGCCGCCGTGGTGTGCTGCTGCTCCTGGGTCGTGGTGGACTGCGCCGAGGAAGCTTCCCCGGACTTCTCGTTGACACCCAGCCAGGGGCAGCGCTTCTGCAGCTCCATGCGGTATCTGGGATGTGAAATGGCGTACACGAAGGGATCTATGCAGGCCACCAGCTTGCAAGTGCAGGCCGGGATCATGGTAGCACCCGGAGTCAGGAGACTCTTGTCCCCGAAGGCGCCAATCAACGACATCACTCCGTAGGGGGTCCAGGATACGAAGAACAGGAAGCAGATGGTAATGGCTGCCTTGGCTATGCGGATCTCGGCCGTCTCCTTGCTCTTGTCCACGTTGGAGCGCAGCGACTCCACGTTCATCTTCTTGGCCTGCTCCCGTAGAGCCTTCTCGTGGCTGAAGACATGCCCCACGATCTGTGAGTAGTAGTACAGGATCATCAGCGTGGGACACACGAAGCTGAAGAAGAAGATCGTGCCCACAAAGAGGCGAGTGTCGAAGTTGTCCGAGAGATAGTCAAACGAGCAGGAGGTGAGATAGCCCTCTGGAAAGATGGAAAAGTAATAAGTTGATTATTGTTTTGATTATTTTGCATATATTGTATTGTGAGCTATTTAGATAGGTGTTACAGAAATCGAACTTTAAATTATGTCCAAAACTATTTTAATATTTTCTAGCATACTTTTAAAGGAATTTTTTGATGAATTTATTCATTCCTTTAATTTTAATTTATTCTTTTTAATAAGCTGTAAGTCGTATTATTTTACATTTCCTAATTATTTATTATAATTTTATTTCTTGTGTATTTTGTTATTCAAATAATAGGTTGCAAATGCAAATGTAACGGAAAACGTCACCCAGCCCTAGAAATAAGGCTGCCAGACTGTTTCTGAGCCGGTTCTGCCAGACTCTTATGATTGTAGTGCTGCCACTGCGTTTTTGCAGATAGTGATTGTAAAACCTATCGATATTTTTGATAGTATCGAACAAATAACATTTTATAATAATAATATAACAAACTATTATAACAAACTTATTTTTTGCGAACATTTTAAATTGCATAAAAAAAAACAAACTAATAATTAACAAACAACTCATTTCACATTAATTTGGATTGCTCCCAATTGTATATAATTTTCTGTAATAAAAAAAATTTTATTTATATATAATGATTAGAACTAACCAATCACATTTTACTAAATTTTTTTTTAACTATTTCTAAAATTAAACAATATCCATACATCGTGAGACATTCAGTCAGCACAGCCACAATCGATACTATCGATATTACTATCGAGGTTTGTGCAGCTCTACCCACAGCATTTTCCAATAGCCCTGATACGGTCACACTCTACCGACGCTGACATTAGAAGAAACACTTAGTAAATTAATTAATTAACCGTCTAACAAATGCAGCCATCACACCCAACACACATGTATAATGCCGAAAAAGACTGAACCTCACACCGTGCAAGTGCAAGTGCAATAACCGCTGGGCTCGGCGATCCAAGAACGCAATATAGAAGAGTAGAAAATACACACGAAAAAACCCCAGCGCTCGCTGTTGTGTGTAAATGCAAATGATATATTTTCGTGCAACAACAAGCACAACAACAACAACAACACAGCAGCAGCAGCAGTGGCGGCGGCAGCGCAGCAAAAAAGGAACAACAAAAATAACAACAAAAGCTGAGCACGGCAAACGAATATGAATGTGTGCGCGTTAAAGAAAAATTAGATAAAAAGCCAAATGAAATTAGCTCACGCCTGAATTTCGAGTTTGGCGCAAGGTGAACGAAAAGGCGAAAAGCAATCAAAACAGTTTCCATTATCGCAGTGTGCGTGTGCAGTTTTTCCCCTCGGTCTGCGTCGCTTCGCGTCCCCCGTCCCCGCCCCGCAAGGAGGAAAACCACCTGCATTGATTTACAGTGTAAAATACGGATAAAAAACGGAACTTGCACTGCGAGGATATATACACCTATATATATACGCACACACACCGACGCAAGCACAGGCAAAAGGCACCACTACCAGCGCCCGATTTCTCGGAGGCAGCAGCCTGCCATGTAAGTTTACATTGACGATTATGTATTTGCCGTTGTTTATGTTGCACTCTTGCTGTTTTGTTGTTTTGCTGTTTGGTTGCCTGCTTGCTGCCAGCAGCCAGCCAGGCAGCTACTTTAATGACGGCTTAAAAAAGAGCATTTCGCTCTGGTCGGCAACTTACTACTTACCAACTTACGTTTTCTATTTTATATTTCGCAACTCATTGAATGAAAAAGCCGAGTTAATTATATTCATGGCTATGACTTTAGTGGCAGCAATTACCATTTTTACCCCGTATGAATGTTGCCTACGGTACGCAGCGTAAACGAACTGTTAATTACATACATGTACAGATGTATCTGTGTGTTGTGTACGTCGTCTGTCGCTGTGTGCGTGCGTAGTATCTGCGTTGTTGTTGGTGGCCCGCCCCTCCCCCCCCCCGACTCTGCCTCCTGCTACCCATCCCATGAATTCCCCGTTGCATCGGTTACGTTACGCGCATTTCATTGCGTGTCCCCATGTTTATGCGTTCTTACGTTTATGCGGGTGAAGATACAAAGTAGCAAAGTTACGAAGTTACGAATTTGCAAATTTAATTATTTCGCTGGGTAGCTAAGACAAGACGCTGATATTTTAAGCTCTCTAATTCAAGTATCTGTGCCTTGTTTTTTCGGAGAATTTTGTTTTCATAGTATTTAAAATCGTATAATTCGCTTTAAACAAATGATAAAGTTTAAATGTTTCTTTCTTACTCATAGTAACACATCACAACATTGTGATTCATATACATATTTTATAATTTTCTAAGAAATTAAAACCCTGTTGAATGATTTGTGTGTTATATATATTTTAAATTTAAAGATTTTAAATAAGCTTATAAAATATATTTCAAAATATTGTTTTTATAACTAAACGAACTTTAAAGTTCCTGTTCCCAACGTGCGAATTGAGGATTCATCTTGTAAAAAGTATTCAATATTTTATCATCTGGAAATTTCAAATTAAAGAAAATTTTGACTTGTTAAGTTATCAAAAGAAGACTTTAGAGGAAAGAAACATAAGAAACATGCTCATGTTTATTATCCAACATAATGTTCATTTTTGTTATAGATGGTCTTAAATATCCTTTATTTAAGAAATGCTTCATTTCTGACTGAGGTTCACTCATATACCCGTGCCAGCACCCAGACCCAATACCCCATATATATTTATGTGTGCCCATTGTGTCCAGCTATGAGAACCACACCCATTACATCTAGCACGACACCCCCACAGTCGCACAGTCCCTCAATGGGTCGTCGTCCCTAATGGCCGTCCGTCAGCTCTGCCTGATAAGAGCCAACATATTTGCGTCGTTCCACACGTGCCGGCCAAGAGGCCTTTGGTTTTCGGGCCTTCATTTGGGCCGGAGACGTGACGGAGGCCCCGGGTTACTGGCTTACGGCTCCGGTTTTTGAGACACCAACTCTAGGTTCGATACGTTCCGCATTAAATAATTACCTAAATGCAATGCCCATACACGCAAATGCGTGAGTTTTCTTTTTGCTTTTGTATATTTGTATGTATAATTTTGGTAACGACAACAAGGTGAAGGTCAGAGGTGATTAATCGCTGTGACTTTTCCAAAAAGCAGCAAGGAATGTGACCACTGTTGGCAGGTGGGATTTATTAATATCTTTGTTTTGTTTTTTATCAACTTACGCACAACAAACGACGAGTAAATGTAAGAACTCTGCGTAGATGTTGTGTTCCCTATATATAGAGAGCTTTGATTGAATTATATCTTACAGATACAAACTGAAATTAAAATTAAGTAGATAAGGAGTAGAACGTTAATTTAAAACGTAATAAGAGGAAACTTCTATAACTTAGAAACCCTTGGCATTCTTATAACAAATGAACTTAGGATCACTTTGCTTTTTCTTTATAAAGCCTTTAGGTGTCGCTGAGTACGAATACGAAAGTGATTTGGATTCGTGTGAAAAGAAAATATCTAAACCTTTACCAGAAAGTTTTCACAATGTATTATTCACCTTTGCCTCGATTACCTACAACACAAATGCACACATTACTCACTAATTATATTTTGTTGTTTGTAGATAAACGCACAAGAAACGCCTAGGCCAAAGCTGAACCTGGCGGGGATTGGAGGTACCGAGGAGAATTGTAGACACATTCGTGCCGCCGCAAGAACCCTTCCGATGTCCAATAAAATCAACCCGAAGCGCCGCGAACCGACAGCAGCAGCAGGAGCAGCCACGGGAGTGGCCACCAATACGAACAGCTCGACTGGATCTTCCAGTGCCGGCAACACGTCTTCGGCCAACACATCCTCATCGTCCAGCTCGTCGCTGTCGTCCGCCGGCGGCGGTGATGCGGGCATGTCCGCCGATCTAACCTCACTGTTCGAATGCCCCGTGTGCTTTGACTATGTACTGCCTCCGATCCTGCAGTGCTCCAGCGGGCATCTGGTGTGCGTTTCCTGCCGCTCCAAGCTCACCTGCTGCCCCACATGCCGCGGTCCCCTGGCAAATATCCGCAATTTGGCGATGGAGAAGGTGGCCTCGAACGTGAAGTTCCCGTGCAAGCACTCTGGCTACGGGTGCACAGCCTCGCTGGTCTACACGGAGAAGACGGAGCACGAGGAGACGTGCGAATGCAGGCCCTACCTGTGTCCCTGTCCGGGCGCCAGCTGCAAGTGGCAGGGCCCACTGGACCTAGTCATGCAGCATCTGATGATGTCGCACAAGAGCATCACGACGTTGCAGGGCGAGGACATTGTGTTCCTGGCCACCGATATCAACCTGCCCGGCGCCGTCGACTGGGTGATGATGCAATCCTGCTTCGGCCACCACTTTATGCTCGTTCTGGAGAAGCAGGAAAAGTACGACGGCCACCAGCAGTTCTTTGCCATCGTCCAGCTAATTGGGTCGCGCAAGGAGGCCGAGAACTTTGTGTACCGCCTGGAGCTGAACGGAAACCGACGCCGGCTCACCTGGGAGGCCATGCCGCGTTCCATCCACGAGGGCGTAGCCTCGGCGATTCATAACTCGGACTGTCTGGTGTTCGACACGTCGATTGCGCAGCTGTTTGCCGACAATGGCAATCTGGGCATCAATGTGACCATCTCACTGGTCTAAGCGCACTGTCAATTTGTCGAGTTCTTCATTATTTTTCGGTTTACTTTTCCGCTACATATACATATATATATATATATACATATAGTTTATAGCCCTCTGTTCGCATCAGGCGTTTGACTCTTTGAAAGAATGTGAGAAGGGACAAGGGAGGAGAGAAGACGGCAGAAGAGAAGGAGAGAGAGTTGTGCAGAGTTGTTTTATAAAAATGATTCTCCATTTAAATAGCCACATACAACATGCATATGTATATATATCTATGAAAATATCAGGCCTGTTCCGTTTTCTCTTCGTTCGAAGTTGCAACTCAAGCTAACTTTGCTCACAGGTGAACTAAAACCGAACATAAATCTGTGCTAATTGTATTTGATCTAAATCTTGAGAGGATATATTATATTTTCTATTGTATGAACAGATTTTATGAGTTAAAAGCACACCGCAATTGGCGAACTTTTGGATACACGAACAGGTCCTGTATATGTTTTGTATGTCTAAACGGTTCGATTGGTACTCTAGTTGTAGGACTTGATTTTTTTTAGCTACCATATACTTTCAATGTTTCAGTGTGTTTAACGTTTTTGTAAGCGTCGTGGGGTTCATTCTGCTTTAGTTTAATTTAGTTTTTAAGGGCCACACACACCTGGAGCAGAGCTGCCTGCGCGTGCCCACCCAGTACAGTGAACACTCTGGACACACACACACACACTCCACTCCACTCCAATCAGAAACGAGCAACACTCGATCATCACACTCGAACATGTCTAGTTTAGTTAATGTAAATTATTTTATACAATACTTGTAAATGTTAAGTGAGCGAACACAACACAACAAATAAGAACAACAGCAGCAGCAATGGCGAAACCATCAAAGATAAAGTAATATTTGATAGCGATAATCTGTAATAACTCAAAAAGTTGTTTTGTTCAGGCCAATAACCATTTTCACAAAACCGAAAAAAAAAACAAAAATACACACACAAAGATGGAAAATAATATTTTTTTGTCAGACTAAAAAGACAGTTAACCCTTGCCCCCCTCTCCCATTTATCCCCAATCCCCGGAATAGTAAACGAAGCAATGTTAATGTTTAAATGTCCAACCTAGTTTAGGCGATCTCCCCCGGCCCGGCTCATGCCTTTGATTTTATTTCTCACTCGTTCGTTCGAAATAAACGGAAGACAAATGATTTACAGCATCATCTGCACCGTAATTAGCTTTTAATGCGACGATTTATCGCGCCACTACCATACGAGATCACTTACACAGACACAAAACTACAAAAGTGAAATAAACGTGATTAGTAAAAGTAAAGAAAACGGTTTATTAATCTGGGAAATCGGAAGATGGAAGTAATTATTTATAGTCGGGGGAAAAGCGATACGTATATTGGAAACAGCCAAACTCTGAATACATCGGCGATTCAGAATATATTCGGCTTTAAGATTATATGAATAAGCAGTCCCTTAACTTAGAACCAGGGATTGCAAATATGAGTTATAAGTAAAATAAAAGTTCGAACCAAAAAAATTGAGCTGGAAAGATGAAAAATGTAGATATACCATTTTTGAAGGAGTTTTTTTAAAGATATGATAAACTTTTATAACCAATGTTTATGTTTTAATTGCGTTTTATCACATATTTATAAATTTTAATAAAAAAAAAGTATAATAATTATAATTTTTTAATTTTTAAATAAAAGTTTAGTTATAATTTTTTGAATTTTTAAAATAGTTGAAAATACAAATTATTCTCCAATTTTTACTTTAAAAAATTGAAAATGACAATAACTTTTCAACGGAGCGGTATATAAAAATTGACGAATATTTGTTATTTTCCATTTTTTAAGTAAAAATTGAAGAATAATTTTAAATTAGAAGATTGTTTTTTAAATAAATAACAGTAATTTTTCAACTTTTATATAAAAATTTTAAAAAATCACAATTCTTCAAAATTTTTAAAAAGTTGAATAGTTAGTATTAAATTAAATGTTTTTCTTTATAATAAAAATAACTTTTATTTTATGATTTTTATTGTAAAAATTATAACTGTTACGATCCCTGCTTAGAACCCTAAGTAAACTTTCTACCCAGTTGGCCATGGCTTTTCAGTAATTTTTGTAAACTCACTAGCAGATCGTCTATCACTTTCAGCTCTGATTCTTTTTAGAACAGCTTTTAACCAGACTAAAATTTTAAGGGGAAAAACAATTCGAAATTTAAAATACCCATTCGAAATCTATTTTTACTTGCTTAAATTCTCTAGTTCCATTCGCTAAAAAAATTAACCGTAATAATGCCTTTGGAGAATCAACAAAACAGCGATAAAAATTCGACAGCCCCACCAAGATTCAGTGGTGTCCAATGGCCCACCCCGGCTGCATGCGATCAATCGGCTGCGTCTTCTCTTCAGGCAGCCGAAGCGGAGCAAGAGGCGGGGGTTCCCAGTGAGTTCCTGTACTCGTTGCTAGAGTGCCCGGTGTGCTTCGGCTACATGATGCCCCCCATAATGCAGTGTCCCCGGGGCCACATGATTTGCCATTCCTGCCGCCAAATGGTGACCCAATGTCCTGTTTGTCGCGCGGCCCTGTCCAGTATTCGTAACCTGGGCATGGAGAAGGTGGCATCCAAGCTGATATTCCCCTGCAAGTACTCGCACCTGGGCTGTCAAGCCCGGCTTGCGTATTCGGAGAAGAATATTCACGAGGAGAGGTGCGAGTGCAGCCTGTACAGCTGCCCATATCCTGACGACAAGTGCGTCTGGCAGGGACCGTTGGGCGATGTGTACGAACATTTGATCAGCACCCACGAGAACATAATCACCATGGATGGCACCGACATCATTTTCCTGGCCACCAACGTGAATCTGGAAGGCGCCCTTGATTGGACCATGGTGCAGACCTGCTTCGGCCACCACTTCCTGCTCTCATTGGAGAAGATATCAATCGGCGCTGACTTTCAGCAGTTTTTCGCCACCTGCCGTATAATCGGGTCCGTCCTGGATGCTGCCGATTTCGTGTACCATATCACGCTGGAGGCCAATAACCGCATCCTGCGCTGGAAGTCCACACCGAAATCTATACGTGAGAGCTTCAGCTTCGTCAATTCGGATTTCTTAGTGCTCAACAAGACGACTGTCCAATTGTTCGCAAAAGATGGGGACCTGGCCCTAAACGTGGTCATTAAAAAGGTGAACGAGTCCAGCGAGGCGCCAACGGCTTCTCCCGGCGTTTAGTCGCCTGCCACCCCATCGATGGGCATGGCGATCGCCCTTTCCCTTAGCCCTAGCCATCTGCACGGGCATCGTTCTCCACCAGTCCCTCTGTGAGCAGTTGTTACTAAAAGTTGTCGTACTTAAGCGTATCCATAATAAATTGCATGCACTTCATGGGGCTTGTCCAGTTAAAATGAAGTAAGAGTACTACTGGGGGGAAATCCTTTTTTGAATACAGCTGTTTAAGTAGGCTTTTTTCTTGTACATGCAGTTGGTTTTTATACCCTTGAAGGGTATTCTAATTTTAGTCAGAAGCTGACCCTATAAAGTATATATATTCTTGATCAGCAGCAACATATGAAACGTCGTCACCGTCTTAAATAAATATAATAATAAAACCCTAACCTAAAGTAAAAATAAGAAAGCTACTCATATTATGTCAGTTTAAATAAAGCACACAAACTCATTAATTTTTGGAGCTTTCCTTTAAATCAAAAGAATGTGTTTCGTGGTAAATGTTTGCAAACGTTTTGCAAATGAAAATCCAAAGGCTTTCGTGGCCATAACACATCCCTACTGTGTTGCCCTGCTGCTGGTTGGAACTACATTCTTTTTTCTGGCTGAGATGCTCTATGTGGTGCCCTTCATTTTCGACACCGGCGGAGCAATGTACAAGCTGGCTTGGCTGGTGGCCGCCTTTATTGTTTACAACATCCTGGGCAACCAATTGGCCTGCTATCTGACGGACACTTCGGTGGCGAGTCTGCCCGAGGAGCGCCGTATTCCGAAGCCGGAGGAGGAGCACCTATGGGCCTACTGCGATGTATGTAAAATGAAAGTGCCGGTAAGTTGAGAGAATAATATGGGTGTGTTGTCACCCCCTCTTCCATTTTCTAATATTTTCCATCATCTTATCCCTGGGCTAACTCTGAAAATATCCTTTCACTACAGCCTAGAGCCTGGCACTGCAAATTGTGCAAGTTCTGTGTCTTGCGGCGGGATCACCACTGCATTTTCACGGCAACTTGCATTGGCCACAAAAACTACAGATATTTCTTCTGGCTGCAGTTCTACCTGGCCCTAGGCACTGGATTGTCCATGGGCTGCCATTTACTAGCAGTTGTGGTCAATAAGGACTTTCAGAATCGATATGTACTTGTGTGGATAATTAAAAGTGTTCTAAAGAGGGAAAACAACTTTCATGTTGGTAATTGGAATGAGTTTTTATGGCAGAACTGGCTTCTAATGCTCAACACCTATGCCTTGGCTTTCTCACTGCTGATGCTGCCCTATCAACTGCCGATCTTCTACTTAAATACCACTTTCTATACGGGTTCAGAGCTCCGGTACAATCTCGGGCTGCGAAGGAACATCAAGCTCTTGTTGGGTCGGCGTGGTTTCTGGACTTTTATCTCGCCCTGGATCCACAGTCCATTGCCTCACGATGGCAGCCGTTGGGAGGAAATGAAACCCCTAGATATCGAACTTATTTAAAATTGCATAACTCATGGTATTGTTAGGTGTAAATAAAATTCTTTCGATATGAGCTCTCATTTCTCACCTGGCACGAATCTATCCCAGAACTGAGTCAGCGGCAGGACGACCCACGGCGTGCAGTACAGCCAGATGATAATGTTCATTACCACCGCCTTCGTAAATGTCATGTTCCTGTTCATCGGCTTGGTGATAACATTGAAACGATCGTAGCCTATAGCCGCGTTCGTCATCCCAGCTCCGATGCCCGAATAGGATCCAATGGCTGCGAATATCTGGCACCAGGTATTGCCCAAAGCGAATCCCCGATGGAAGCTGTTGTAGATGAAGATCGGCGCCTTGAGGCACATGATCAGATCGAAGACGGCCAGATTCAGGACGAACATATTGGAGGGCGTACGCAGCGACTTGGATGTGCTGAAGATCCAGATCACCATGCCGTTGCCCACCGTCGAGGCGCAGAAGAGGAAGATGTAGAAGACGCCCAGCATGTAGTGCATGGAGGCAGGCGGCTCCAGCTGCGTCAGCCAGTGCTCCGGAATGTACTGGATCTGATCCGGTGGCACGTTCCAGCCGAGGAACTGCAGCTCCCCGCTGCCGGATGTCCGAGCCTCCGGACGCAGCGGCGGTTCGCTGGCATTGCACAGCGGTTCCATCCCGAAACCGAAAGCGATACCGCTCCCGAGCCCGATCCCGATCCCGATACTCAACCCTTCTCACAGAGCGAGCAGAACTGATTGCATCTGTCGCGTGGCGACATTTATAGCGTAGCCGCTACGTTGGCCAAATTCAATTAGGCTTTGTGGTTGCGTGTCCGTAAAGACGATTTTCTGCCCACGCGGCTTTATACATGAATATCAGCGAATTGTCACTCGAATCACAGCCGAAAAGGGTTGGTTAAATACTTGGTAATGACGCTAAGACCTAAAATGTCAGGGACCAAGTTTAGGGGGCCATTGCAACATTATTTCTCTTTCATAAAAATGTTTTAAAATAATTAATTAAGTCAAGAAAATCATCTTTGACATATTTATTACTCTTGTTTTCTTTATGAACTTTGAATGATGTTGTTATTCTAACAAAATTCCAAACTTGGGTACGATATTTGTATTTGGCAGGGACCCTAATCATTATAAGTTTTATTTTAAAAGTCACGTGATAATGATTTCACATTCACTTGTATTAAATTAAGTAATATCTTTAATTGTATTAAAATTAAGTAATATTAAAAAATCAACGATAATTAATATTTTGGATAAAAAAAAAAATAAAATCAAAAATGATCATGATTTAATTTACAAAAACAGAAATAAAGAATATTTATTTATTGATTTTTTTAAAGCATGAATTAAAGCTATTTTATATATTTTTATATATTTTTCCAACCATATAAATCTTAGCCAAAAGTAAGATAAACGTTTATAAGAAGTTTTGTTTTTTAATTAATCTTTTTTTTTTTAGGTTATGATCCTTTATTTATTTATGTAATAATTTCTAGAAACATAATATCCTGCAAAAGTTCGTTACAATTTAAATGAAAGCCATCAGCGTTGCCAGCTAAGTTTAGGCACTCGCCAGCGCTGCCAGACTGCGGCAAATGGTTGCGCTTCGCGGTGACTGTCGCACAAAACAGGTCACAAAAACAATTACTCCCATTAAAATGCGAAAATAAACCGAAAACAAACGGAGACATGGACGAGGTGGACAAGATAATCATGCACCAGCTGCACCAGGTGGACCCGGCCATCGAACCGACGGAGGAACTGGCGGAATTCACGCCGGAACAGGTCGTGCGGGCGGTGTCCAGCTGCCTGGCCGAAATCCGTCCGGATGTGCAGCTTCCCCGGTCTCTGCCTGGCGGAGCGATGGCCCAGCGTTTTAGTGTGGCTAGCTCCCTGGCCGAGGGATGCAAGGATGCCGGCTATAGGGGCGACATCGGCTACCAGACGTTCCTCTATCCCAACGCCGTCGAGCTGAGGCGTCTGCTTATGTTCCTGATCGAGCAGCTGCCACGGGAGCGCCAGGCGGCGGAGGACGGAGTCGGGAAGTCGCAGTCGCTGAGCCACAGGGAAATCCTGCAGCGGAAGATACGCAAGGAGCTTGCCACGCAACTGAAGACGCCGTGGGTGCCGCAGTTTGCTCGTTCGGTGGGCAACCGGAAGTCGCTAGGCTGCAGCAGTTTGTGCATTGACTTTCGGCCGCATATCAATCTCAGCGTTCCGTCCGCCAACCCCGAGGAGCGCACCAAGGAGGTGCAGCAGTATTTTGACCAGCTGGCGCCCAATATCTTCCAGCAGACGGCCTCCAGTTCGGTGGATCTCATTGCCTCCGTGTTGCACAAAAACGAACTGGAGCGCTGGGGCCCCGAGCTCCCCGACTCGCAGCACCTCTTCTCGGGCATTGAGGAGGTGGCGCCACCGCCTCTGCTTCCCAAAGTCTCTCATCCCGTGGATAAATCTTCAACATCCGGAGCCGAGGAGGAGATCACTCCGCTTGAGCAACTCAGCAACGAGGTCCAAGAGCTGCGTTCGCAGTGCGAATCCCTGCTCATGGAGCGAAAATCCCATGCAGCGGCGCTGGCTGCCTCGAAACTGCGGGAGAGCAAGGCCACCGAGGAGATAGGACGCATTCAACCTGTGCTAAAGCTCCACGAACGTACCTCTCTCGTACTGGCCGATTCCGAGCAGAACTTGAACAAGCTGGAGGCCCTGTTGAAGAGCACACAGGCCAAGAGAGAAACCCTCACGCAGCAGTGGCAGGAGTACAGGAAGCCCCTGCTGGAAACACTAGAAACACTGAAGACCGCCAAGGAAGCCCAACATGTCCAGGGCATCCGGAGCAACATCGAGCAATTGGAGCAGGAACTCCAGGCAAAGACCAAGCAGCACAACGAACTGAATGCCACCCTGAGATCCGCCAGTCAATCTCTGGCTCCTCGCAAAGAGTACACCCGCCGGATTCACGAATTTATAGGGAATATCCGGAAGCAGCGAGCCGATATCTTTAAAGTTCTGGACGACACCCGACAGCTGCAGAAGCAACTGAACGTGGTGGGCGCCCAGTTGCAGCGGCAGTTTAACTACACCGATGATCTGCTCTTCCAGAGCGCCAAGCATGATCTGCACGCCAAGCGGGCTTACAAGCTGCTGGCCCAGCTCCATGCCAACTGCAGTGAACTGGTCGAGTGCGTCTCGCTCACCGGCAACGTGACCAAGCAGATTCGCGAGTTAGAGGTCCAAATCGACGGCGAGAAGCTGAAGAACGTGCTGACCAGTCTGCAGCAGATCACCGGCGATATCCAAAAGTTCGAGCAGCACATCCAGGAGCTGCAGGGTCAGATAAATGCAGTGGAGCAGGCCCAAGTCAATAATGGCGGGAGTTAGATACTCGTAGACATTCGTGTACTAGTGCCAATAATTTTAATAAAGGAATCCATGCACGCTTAGCGTTTATTTAGAGTCGAAAAATAACTTTCCTTCGTGTTTTACTAGAGGGTAAATTAGACTTTGATAAAACGGATACTCAAATTTTAAATGTAACTGTTTTTTCGTTGTTATTATGAGAATTTTCAGAGTTTTTCGCATTATCAGCGGAAAAGTCAGCGGGCACAGTGCCTTTTTCCTAATTGGAAAGCCGGTTAATTCCGCAAATTGGAAAGAAATATATATAAAAAATTATAAAAATGGAGTAAATAAATGTTTAAAAAATTCAACGAAAATAAATATATTGATTAAAAAATTAAATTAACAACAACAGCAATTAATTTTATAATCTTTCTTATTATTTAAGAAGAAATTGTTAATAAATGATAAATCCGTATTTAAAAAAGTATTTATAATATCTGTTTATTTTTGTTTCAATGTGTTTATTCCGCGTAAAGTTTTATTAGCTTGGTGGCATTTAAATTTAATGACAAATATACACAAAAACTGTCTCGAAATAGTTTTAAAGAATTTTCTTGAAATTTTTAATTTTTTTTTAAATATTAAATAAATAATATGAAAAAAGCTCAGCAGCATTGTGAAATCTAAAAATAAATAATCTGACTCGTGGCTAGAATAAACCAAAGCATCAATTATTTTTTCCAATGCCAACATATTTGTTTTTTCATAATGATAAATTACATAAAATAAAATAAATTGATTTTTTGAATTTGGGGGACACTTGGATATTTTAGGGAAATATCTAAACTTTGCGAGATTATTTAGGGGAAATGCCAAGTTTGCGTCTGGTAACACTGCCTGAGCGCCAGAAGAAAGTGTTTTGAAGCTGAAGCCAAAAGCCAAAAGCTCGTCGGCGGCTGTTGTGGCGGTCGTGTTTTTTTTCGTTTTCCGTTGATTTACGTTCGTTTGTTTTTAATTTGACCGGTAGTGACAGATAATAACAAAAAATAGCAGAAACTTAAACAAAAAACAACTCGAGTGTGTGAGTGTGTGTAAGCTCTCATTTTTTACCCAAATTACATTCAATAACCATGAGCGTTTCAAAATAAAACACTTGAGTGCCGCCGCCGCAATGGTGGTGCTCCCCTCTTGTTGTTGTTGTTGTTGTTGCTTTTGCTATTCCAGAACTCGTTTTCGGGTTTCCAGTGGTTGTTTTTGTTGTAATTTTGGGTTCTTGCATGCGGCCGATAACAAGTTTAACCGGTGTGCGTGTGAGCCGAGCTTAAATGTATTTTACGTACCTGTGTGTGTGTGCGACTCCTTCAACAAACTGTTGCTTCTTCTGCTGCCACTTCGTCCTCTTACTCAAATCGAATTCCAATTAGAATTGCAATTCCCCTGAAGGTCGAGTTGGGAAAGATAAAAGCGAGAAAGAAGAAGCAGCAGGAGAAAAGATAATGAAAAACCGGCAGATAAAGTATCAGGAATTATTAAATCGCTAAGCAACCAAGAAAAAACCCTATTAATTGACCGGCCGGCTTGGCGCTCTCTTCTTCGTTTTTTTTTTTCTTATTCGGGGTCAATCAACGCTCGACAACAACAACAACAACAACAACGGCTAGAAATTCTTTTAGGGAGCGTTCCGGTTCACCTTTTTTTTTTTATAATTGTGACGTCGTCCGGCTAAAAATAACAAAATGACAACATTCCTTCATCGACTCATTAGCGTTTTTTGAATTTGTAACAGTAATTGGAAATCGATTACCAATACAGTAAATATTGGTTGTAGAACGAACACCCACGATTTGTATGCTATTTTGCATATCTCGAAAATCTAATAAATTTCAATTAAACTAAGGCAAATATGGAGTTTGAATCTTTAAAAGTTGTTTGGTTTCCGTTACGGATAAAGACCTTGGACTACGATTTTGTATTATATCATAAAAACTATATTTATATACAAATTTATCAGGAATTTAATAATAATTAAAAGAATTTATTTAAAGATAATATAATAAATTCCTTGTTTCCAAAGTTCCCATTTTAATTAACGAAGTTTATGGCATCGCTGTCCATCGTAGTGTGTTGTTCTTGATATTAACGGTAATTCTTCCTACTTTGTGTACTGAAAAATATCAAACTTAATAAGTTACATGCCACAGTTTGACCCTTACCAATACCTACTGTTCACTACTACCCACACCACGACTCGGCCGGCAATTAATAAAAGGCAAAAAACAAAAGCCAAGTGAAGTGGCAAAAACAGTTTCACGTTAGCGACATTTTTCAACGGCTACGCAATAATTTGTTTATAGACCGCAAAAAACAAAGCAAAACAAAACAGAATTCGCAAAAGAAAAGAAAACGCCGACTGATAAAATGTTGTTATAAATTAAATTTACCCCGCAGCACGCAAGGGCAATTCTAAATTGAAAGAAAATAAAGTGCAACTAAAAGCAATACGAAAAGAAGTCGCCAGTGAGTTTTATAATTAGAACAAACCAACAGCCAGCAAGTGCAATTCATAAACGATAACACCAGCACCACCAGCCAAGGGAGAGATAATTGTTAATAATGACACCATCGCCGACCAAGGAGCTCCAGAGTGCCTCACCGACGATTTCGCGTCGTCCGCGGGAGGAGTTTGCTGAAAAGGTAACTTGAAAAATACTATAGATATATACATTTCATTTAGAATAAGTTCTTATTAAAGAAAATTTAATTTTTAAAGGGAAAATCTAAAAATTACGACCTAAACATAGTGAAAAGTTGGGGAAATAAGTTAACAATCTTTGTAAAGGATTCAAAAACGATTAAAAATATTTTAAAGTCCCAAAGTAAAATTATGTTCATTATAAACCTTAATTCCGGAATCAGTTTATACTCTTTTTCCGCAAATATCTGTGTCCTCTTTATTGCACTTTTTTCCCTAAACATGTTCATATGTAGATATATCCCAATCCCGATTTAACAGCCTCCCCCCAGATGATATTGGCTAAACTTCCTGTGTTTCTATTAATCGACCCCAAATGTGTTGCGATGCCGTCTAGGAAAAAAAACATAAACATTTTTGGCCTTTCGCCTTAAAGTTCTCCTTTTGTTTGTTTTTGCATTGTACAATAAAATATATGTATGTACTCTCGATCCGCGTACACATGTACACACATCAATGTTTTGGGAAAATAAATATCGCTGTCATCGGCAGTCTTCTCCTGGACAGAGACCTCTGTCGTAATCGTTTCACCTGAGTTTCCATACATTATGATTTCCGTTACTCCATCACCCTGGGTAACACTTTGTTTCCGCCTCGATCGCTGTTTCTGGGTTTTATTTAGCTCCGTCTGCTTCTATTCTTGACTCTGACTAATCGAATCGAATGGTGGCCATGGCCTACGTAACGCTAGAATTTCATTGATAAGATATCGTTTGGCAAGCCGTAATCGCTGTTCTTTAAATGGGCGAAAAAGTCGGTGCAGAGATATAAATTTTATTTATTATGCATGAAATAAGGGGGAAAATTTAAAGGGTCAGTTAATTTAGGAGTAAATATTGTTTTTTCTTTTAATTCAAAGCCTGATATTCTTGCGTGAATGCCAAAAATCCAACTTGAATGAAATAAGAGATCATTTAAATTAAGGTCTCGTTAGTACTTTTGATATTACCGCCTGTACTTGTTGTTGTTTAGCCCGATTTATTCGCCTTTCGGCTTACGTCACTTGAGCCACTTGAGATGCAAAAAGAAAAACATACAAAAATGCGAAATAAAAACACTTTCTGCAGTAACGAAATTCGAATTTGAAATTCACCGCTCTGGGCTTAATGAGAGGTCAATGCTGCCGCTGCTGGAAGTGGGGGGGGGAAAGCGCCTCATTACGGCGGGAAAAGCGAATGCTTTAAACTGGATTTTCAGACAGATCATTAGCATTTCCCTCAAGCGTGATGGATACAGGTACTAATAGAAGCTGAACAGTTACAGATTCATATGCAAATCGCATTATTTATGGCTCGTATTGGGACAACGCCCAAGAATGTATATTCTTATGGAGATGTCAAACGAGCGAGTGGCAAATTAAGAGGGTTTCTTGTATTTATTTTTTTTATTTTCTTGGCTGCTCAATTTCGGTCAATTGATTGATTCGCCACAGTCGGCAACAAGTTTGGTGTAGGATCAATCAATTTGCTGCACACGCCGTGATTTTATTTCTCCTCCATTTCATACGTTTTTTTTTTCGAGGGTACCTGTGCCGGAGTATCTCGCCTGTCAGCGAATGTCACTCAAGCGTCCCATGCAACGAATTTCATGGCATTGACCATGAGGCCCAATAACGAATAACTTTTTTTGTAGTCTTTTTTTTTGCTGTTTCATTGGCTCGCCTTAAAAAGTCGGTTGCCTGCTGGCGTGCTAACAGCTAATTTTGAATATTCTGCATATGTCTTTTGCACATTAAACACACAAAAACAACACAATACACACACAGAAAAAACGGGCGAGCGAAAATGGGAACAGAAATTGCGAGCGCCACAAAAAGAACGACATGCCGTGCGAAATCTGATGCAATCGATGAGATCATCGCCCAGAGAGCCCACCAACAACCCGGCAAGATTCTCCATCCGTATCCGAATCGGAGCTTGGGTTCCATTAATAAGCCGTGCCATAATTATAATTAGTAAAGCCAGCATAATCTCTTCATTAGCTGGAAAAGTTCTCTGGCGATTTTAGATTTTCAGAGGGACAAGGCTACTATATGGTACCTTCTTATAGACCCACATAATCCCTACATTATCGTTGAAATTTCCTTTTGATTTTAGAGCAAGTTTGTGTTTCTGTGAGTCATCTGGTGGCCTCCTTGGTGCATCATCGCCCTCCTATATCTTCCTTTTTTTGATGCTCTGGTTCTTTGTGTGTCCCCGACTTTGTTGCAGCTGACTTTCCATTTCCGTACACTACAAAAAACGCTTCCAAAAAGTTAATTAATTCGCAAAAGTCCGATCTTAAATCGCTTCAATTTAAACCTCTTTCCTAATTGGCTCAGGAGGTGGCAAATTTTAATTATAATTGCCTAGTTTGATTGCAATCTTTATGACCAGCCAGTTAATTTGTTGTCCAGTGGCTTTGGATTTCCTGCTTCAGGCTTAACAAAAACTAAAACTGAGTCATTGTTCTCATTAGCTCAACCCAACGAGCCTCTCTAGAAGTCAAGGCTGCCTGAGGAATGCAGCTGAAGCTAATAAATTTCATGGAAAATATTTTGCATTGCAGTTAATATTATCTTGGGCTTAGGTCGATATTAAATTTCCATTAATAATAAGATAAGATTACTAGTACCATGTATATGATATAGCTGTCAAACTAATGGTCGGGTATCTAAACATGTCAATAAACAAGATTACTTTGTGGCTTTTAGCGGATTACAGATTATACAACAGATTGTAGGAGACATATAAAAAAGATTATAAAATTCGATGAGTTTTTATGGCAACACATTGACGATTTTATTAAGTTTAATTGGAAATATTTTGAATTTTATGATTCTTGAGCATCTTTTCAGTTAAAATTGAAGTAAATTTGTTAGGTTTCCTTGGAAGCTGATGATGATTTGTTAATTCATTTAACTTATCAAATCATTAACGTTTCGCTACAGCTAAAATGTATAATTTAAAATAAGGCAATTCAGAATCAACAATATAAATCCCTGGTTTTTCCTTAAGAAACGTAATATCCTAAAAATGCTTACAATGCGAAAAAAATTGTAAGAAAATTTTAAGCTCCGTTTTATGGATATTTTCAGTGCACCCCTAAAAATTGTTGCCATGTTTTCCGTTCCGTTCGCTTCTCCTTTTTTTTTTTTTTTTTTGACACTGTGTAACCCGAGGCAATCGCTCTGCGGCTTTCCAAATGCCAGGCCATATACTTGGGATATGTACAGACATATGTGCATATAAGTGGGCTCTGTCTGGTATATATTTGCATGGGGAGACGCGACACTTGGCGTTATTTGCGTTTTAAAAAACAACCTTGCACTTGCCAAGCTACGACCAATCGACAATCGCCACTGGTAACTGGTAACTGGCGACTGACAGTTGACAACTTTGTCAACGTTTTTAATTGCATTATTAGTTTTCATTGCCTGACAATTTGCGGGCAAATGGCTTCAAATTATGGAGGCCTCCGCCCCGGAGACCGTATATTTTGCATTTTTGAAATTTTGGAAGTTGGAATGGATTTTTTGGCGCCCAACGCCACCATCACCACGACGCATCCCCCTCATCAGTTATATTACGGTGTCCGTTTTTGGCCTTTCCCTAGATTGTTGCGTGCGTTTGTTATATTTCCCAGGGGCTTGTTGGTTGTACATACAGCAGACGCTGAGGAAATAGATCTTAAAGACCTTTAATTATATGGCTAATGTGTGGAGATTACCAATTTAAATTATGTACTGTCTAAACAGCTTGAAATTTCGTAAAAAATACATATAATTTTTAATCAAAACTGTAAGACTACATATATAAAAACAAAGTCATCCTGAGAGGACTTATTTGAACCATTTTATATATATCCGTAGGACTAGTATGTACATACTAGCTTCCTTTCTTCCCTCTTATACACATTCGAAATTTTCAAGGAATATTCTAATAAAAATTTAAACAATTGTTAAACATTAAACTGACAAAAAAATATATATAATTCTTAAGACTATTGTTTTACCAAGAGTTGTGAACGGTAACTGGGGGGAGGTTCGAGGGCGTGGGCGTGGGCAAGGCTATCATCTTGCACACCTTTCCAAACACAGGGTGGCATGTCATGGCTTAGGACCGGGCGTCATGGGATGGGCAGTGGGATGGCCAGGTGGCCCTGTCATATCACATGGCGGTGTTTGCGCAATGGAATGCCGGCACGCTATCGCTTTTTCGGGGCTCTCCATCTGCCAGGGGGTGGAATGGGTGGTGGTGGTGGTATCATCATCAACATCATCAGCCAGCCAGCCAGCCAGCCCACCTCCAGCTCCTGTTCCACCTCGTGGTCCCATTCCTGCTCCTGCTCCTGCTCCTGCTCCCGCTCCTGTTTCTGTTTGTCTTCATCATTTTTCGGGGCGCCTGGGCGTGTCGGCCTTTGTCGCACATTTCATTTTGTTATTATTAATTTAATTGATTTGGACTTTAATTCGTTTATTTTGGAACAGCTGGCGAAAATGTTATTAACACAAAAAGTTTACGCTCAGCCGAGTCGCTTGCCTATTTTTAGAGACATTTTCCATTCAAATATACTTTGGACATACATTTTGGCTTAACTACTGGCGTTTTATTCAAATTGCTTTAATGGTTAATGTCTTTCTGTGTGATCTCTGGCTGGTGTTCTCCTCCCTTTCGGCTCTGAACTTCTATAACCCCAATTTGCATTAGATGTCTTTAGCAGATATTCATATATTTATATATATATCTCTTTTTTTTTTGTCAGCTTGTTTAGCTTTAATTTTTGCTAATCATTCGCGCCAGTCAACGTTTCACACCTCACGAAAAAAAAATGCTGAAAAAAAAATCCAGTTTCAGCGTTTTGAATATAAATTGGTTTCGGGGACGAGGCAACGAAGCTGGCATTACCCTTCAAATCTGGTCAACAAATCTTAAGCTCTCTTCGAGCTGAAAGTCAATATTTGTGTTGGCTTTGAGCCGTCAGTGTGACGTCATCGAGGGCGAAACACGACGATCGAAAATTTAGCGGCTTCAATTGAAGCGAATCTTCCAAAGTGAAGGCTTTTATATATGCTTAAATATTTTTTTAAAATTTTAATTGAGTAAAAAAATTGATTAAAAGTTACAATGATATTTAATTAGGACTTAAGTGGTTTTCAAATTTTAAAATGGAAAAAGTGCAGATTTATTCAATAAATTTCCTTGTATAAACTATCTTTATTCTACGTAAAAATGAATTGCTTGAAAAAAATTAATATAGGTCGTTTAATCCCTTTAAACCTCTGAAAAACTCATTTTTGAAATAAAAATAAGATCTTAATTACTACAAAACTCCGTTTATAAACATTCATTTATTAAATTAACAAAAAATTATACAGAGAACCCATTAATTCCCATTAAAACACCTTTCCATTACGAACAATGAGCAGGGTATTGGAATTCAAGAGTAAAATATTTGCATACGATTATTAAGGATTATAGCTGCTAAAGACACGTTCCACAGATAACAATGAAGGCGAAACGGGTTCTCTCTGTGTGCTAGCTTTCTAGCTATTCCTGGCTCTTAATAGCTTCATGCTTGAATAACTGAGTTAAGTAAACCTTCTTCCGCCATTCTGCACTCTGCAATGCCCAGAAATACAGCGCTCTACGTCATCGCTTAGCATTTGGCACTGGCCAAAACGCCGCACTGCCAAAAATGCCACTGCACTCGCTGTTTCGGCCTCTTCCCCGTCGTCGTCGTCGTCGCGTGGCCATGTGGCCTTTCTCCAAAAAATTTCAAATAAAACAGTCATGAGGCAGCAACACCTGCCCCCTAGTTCACCTCATCCCGGGCCACTCCAACATACTAGCTGGCGGAGAGTTTTGCAAAGCTCGCGTCATGCGTGCCTCCACTTGGCACCTATTTATGTTGAGGCACAGTTTTGGTTGAAATTATAATACTTGTATATAGCTTTGGGAAATTTATGCAAGTGTAATAAAAGAATTTAGATTAAATAGTATTAACGGTAGAAGAAGATCTATTATTTCTAATATATTCAGGCCTGTTTTTTTATTTTTGACAAGAGGATCAGGTTAGGAATAATCTTCAAGCATGTAAATAAATGTTTTCTGTATAATTTATATATAACATTTATTAAGCTTATTCCTATTTTTCTGGCCTCAATTGTACATCTTGCATGTGGCAGCGTTCAAGCAGCGCTTGTGTGCTTGAATGTCGGCTTGGTATCGCCTGTTAGTATTGGATGGACCAAGTACTCATAGTCATACTCGCACTCGTACTCGCACTCGTGTTGATGGTCTATTTTTCTTCCTTCTCGCTTCTTTAGGCCCTGTCTTGAGACGCGGTCTCGTGTTGTTGCAGTTGATGTTGTTGTACTTTGCCTGCCGGCAACCGGTCACGTTTTTAGCACTGAAAAAAATTATATAATAATTATAATAAATGTATTTTAAAACCCTTAAAATGCAGTATTTAATTAGTGTGTCAGCAAATGATTATATAAAATATTTTGGAAAGAATAAAACAAATCTTGAATTTTTTATATTACGGAAAGATTAAGAACATTCTTGAACTTGTAAGAATTACAGATGTTATTAATGATACCTTGAATTCAAGAAAAAGCGATTAAATAACAAATAATAAGGAATCGAATAGTATCCAATAAAATATTTGAAGCTCCTCTAAACTTTTTTTTTCCCAAGGAAGAAGGATTATTACTTTTCGGTAGCATTTCGATATACCCCAATATTTTCGAAGCCCTCCAAATTGTTTTGAAACCTCTAAAATAACGAAGTTTTAATATTATTAAATGAACTAAAGACGATATATTACCGTTTAATGTAGAAATTCTTTACGGTAACAAAACCGATTTTAATTAAGTCTAATAATTTTCTTAACAGTACACAAATTAATTCACAGTGTTCCTTTATTGTTACTACTGACGCCAGGGGGAAACCCCTCTGCACTCTGCCCTGCCGCTACCCTCCAAGTAGATATGTAGGTAGGCTTCAGATTGGAGCAGCTGTGTGTGCTCTATAACTGTAAAAACACGCTCGCCCACTTCCTCAAGAGCCGGCGTTTTGACCAAGGCGTCGTTTTGTTTGGTTTCTGTTTCGTTTATATTACCCCCATCCGATTCGAGGCGATCGCGAGATCTCCGGATCTGGATCTAGATCTGGATCTGGACCTGCCTCGGTGTGGGAGACTCCCCCGTGTGAGTGTTAATTTTTAATTGTGCTAAATGTGCACATAAATACACAATAACCGTTTGCAACAGCAATCGCACAACACACACAACTCGCAATCCACAATTTTCAATTTCAACACCCACCCATAATTTGGCTTATTTGTGGCTTTTACTCTGCTTGCTTTTTTTTTCCCCTTCCCCTAAAAGTTTTTTATATTTTTTGTGTTACTTTGTATTATTGTCGCTGGCATTGGGATACAACAGCTGTCATTGTATCGGTGTTTGTGCATGACTTAATAGCTGATAAATAATATATGGTAGGTCACACTGAGATATATATCTCCAAGTATTTGATACTTTCCACACACACAGAATTCATTTGTCCAGTGGCCATTAGAGTGGCAGGGAGCTACTCATAATTGTACTTTTTATATTAGTTTTCTTATCAGTGGCAAGGCGGGTCTTATAATAAGTGTCAATAAATAAAATTGCACAAACATATATAAATATTTGAAAAATCAATACAGGCAAATATTTAATAATTGAGTAATTCTTAAATGCTCTTCGAACTTACTCACTTAAATATGATTTTATTTCAATTATTGGAATTCAAATATTCTCTATTAAATGCTTATATACACATCCATGATGATCGAGCAATAAAAATCATAAATGTTTATGCTTTAAAGGCATTTAAGAGATATTATAAACAATCTGAAGCTGTGGAGAATCGACCTTATGATTTATCATTTGGTTTTCTTCACTATTCTCGGATGATTTTTCAGCTCAAGTGATTTATTTCGCTCAAGAGCAATAAATATTAAAAATGTTTTAAGTTTATAATTCGGTTTTGCTCTTGTTTTTGTTTTTCCTGGTGGGCCTACCTCAAGACAAAAATATAATTCTTTTGATGTTTATGTTTAGCATTTACTAAATGTGGCCATCTCCCCTAAGAACAATATTTTAAATGATTAATTTATAATTCTTATTGCAAAGGAACAACGTATGGTATGAGTAATATTTCTTTTAGATTTCGTTTTCATTGGAATTAGAGATTTATTTAGAAGATTTATTTCTTATATAGTTCATTTCCAGAATCTTTCTATATTTTCTATATTTATTACGTACAAATATTTAAATTTTATTATTCAATTTCCCTACCTTAAGGCAGAAATCTATGGCTTTTGATTTTGAACGTTTTCAATCATTTATAATTCATAAACTTTTTCTCATAGACAACGGGTCGTATGAGTAATATGCCTTTCTTATTTAATATTCATTGGAAGTTTAGATTTATTTCCCGCTCTCTGCACGCAAGCGTTCCAATTTGCAGTTATACATATTTTATTAATCTTTTCACAATAAACATTTTGGCGCAGCCATATTTCTCTAGACTCGGAAAGTGGGTAAGAGAAGGAGCAGGAGGTGGCACCCAATTTGGCAACCACGACTGTATGTGGCATGTGGCAAGTCTCCGTGTTCCTTTATTCTCTCGCCTGCAGATGCGGTTGCCACAGCTTCTGCTGTTTATATGTATGTGGAAGATGGTAGATGGAAGACTGAAGATGCTGGCTCATGATTCTGCGAATGGCGTGAACTTTTCCCCTGCCCCAAAATTTTCCACACTCGCATCCCGCTGCGATTTTAGATTGCCCCAGTCCAAGCGTATGTTTGTGTTAACAGTGAAAAGTATTTGCTCATAGGAACACGTTCAGTTTTTTGTTGTTTCTTTTGTTTTTTTGTGGTTTCAACAATTGAATAAAATAAAAGAGGAAAGGTGGGAGATAAAGAAAATATTGGAACATTTTATTTAATTTATTCGGGTTAGTATTCCCGTTGGCTCTGATTGGTTAAGCATAAATCTTATGCTAAATTTATTTATTTTGTGGAATAAAATAATAGAGTGGGAAGTAAAGAAAATATTAAGAGACTTTAAGGAATAATAAGGAAGGTGTGAATTTAGATAAAGTATTATTTGATCATTAAAACGTAAAATTTATAGATTTTTTAGGTAGAAGGTGAAGACAAAAAAATCACAGTTTAATTACTTTATTTACTTTAATTTATTTATAGATTTAACTGTGATTGTTACGCCTAAAAATTAAAATTTATTTAAACTTTAAAAACAATTTTTAAAGACTGATTTATATGGTAAAACTACAAATTAAAAAGGCACATTTTATTGTTTATAGTAAATATGTTATTTAAATATGTTTTAATCTGAGGACAACAAACAAAAGAGGTTGCAGAAAATATTAAATAATAATTATCTAAACCTCTTTTCCAGCAGCTTAATGTTCATGTAAGCTTAAACATTAAATAAACCCCGAAATTTGTAAATTAAATTCGCTTTGGCCTCGAACTAATTGCATTAAACTCAAATAATTTTGCAATAAATTTAATAAATCGCATTATAATGATACCAACAAGCCAATGAATATAAAATTTATCAGTTTAAAGCCGCAAAACAAAAAGCTATTAGTGTGTGGACTTAACTCGACTGTCAGGTTTCTGGTTCATTGCCTGCTTTTAGGCAGCAGCTGCACAGTGCCATGAATTAAGCCCGAAAGTAGGCAATTGTGTAACCGAAAACCTGAAATTGGAAAAGATTAAATTCGGGCGAGAAAAAAAGGAAACACCACCAAAACAGAAACAAAGGCAGAAACAAACAACTGATTTACGAGCCAACTGGGATTGCTCAACTGCAGTTGGCTCGTGTACTTAATTTGCCAGTGTTTTGGGAATGTATTTGAGCACATGTGTGCCGCCATTAAGTGTTTAAAATATTCATGCTTTAATTGTCAGCCAGCTGCCTCTGCCTGCATTCGATTTTAAACTTCACTTAACTTGTACCCAACAGTGGGTGAGCACTCGAACTTCACAGATACTGCGATACAATCTATAATGACTGGCATTAAACGCTCGTCAGCCGCGGAATCGGAAGCGAAACAAATCAAAAGTGCCACTAAAAAGCGACAAAAAGATGGTAAAAAAAAAAACCCCTGCAGCTCTCTGAAACAAAGACACTTCGTCTTCGTCATCGAATGCGCGTTTGATCAGCTCCGTCGAATCAAATCTGATCGCGGAATGCTCAGCAAACAAAGCGGCTTCCAAACACCTGAGTTCAGGTGTTGCTGCCTTTTGTTGCCTCTATTTTCTATTGTCAACCCCACGACACCCGGTAGTAGGTAAAATCACAAAAAAGTGGGGCGTATAAGGCAACAATGTACTATAGAGTTTGCTTCAGGATGTATGAAAAAGTGATTGAGTTCCTTATAAGCTGGTAATGCCATACAAGGCGCCTTTCCATATTTATATTCCTCCTGAAGAATTCAATTTTTATGATGACTACGAAAGTTTGATGACTTTTATGGCACATTAAAAAGTTATTATTAAGTTATTGAACCATTCAAATTGTATATAAATGATTAAATGTTGTCTAATGAATAATATTGTGAATTATTAAGCTAATATAACTATTCACTTATTTTTTAGCATCCTTGTATATATTTTTAATAATTTACAGATATTTTTAACGTTTATTAAAAGATAATGAACCGTTTTATAAAATAAAAAGCAATGGATTTTTATTCATTTTTTTTAACAATAGCATTAATAACTGTCTAAGAATGAAATATACTTATTAAATTTATAAAGTTTCCAGAGCTAGATTTGCAAATATTATATAAACTTTTTAAAAGTATATATGAATTATTTACTAAACATTTTTGACTTATCAAATAAAATGAGGAAAGTTTGCTAATACTTTGCGCTACATTTATTCCAAGAATTTGCAGAGTTATCCTATATAAACTTTTAACACCTTAGTGCCAATTGATGCTGATAGGTATAAGTTATGGCAAGTTATGAGTTATAGAACTATGATTTAATAGCGCAAATTTTATATTTGTAGTACTTTGTTATATAATTAATTTATAGCTTAACTTACATATATCTCTGTTACTGTAGGAACTAGGAAATAGGAGTCAGTTAACCTTTTTTATTTTAATAAATATCTCCCATATCTTCTTTAAACCCTTTACTTAATTATATAATGGGTATCTCCAGATCGAATCCTATAGTTTTCGAGGTGTTCTATTAATTGCTGTGATGCTTTGCATGCGCGGTGTAAACGCTAATGCGTTAAATGAGCTGTTGATGCCCGCTCGCGATGGCTAATTAGAGCGATTTCCGATGCATAAATTACAAAATCTACCGTTTTCCCAAAGTCTGTCTCGCTGGCTGACTGACTGGCTGGCTGGAAAAAAGGGTTAATTTACATAATACCCAGGCAAGCGCCCACGCCGTCAGCTGGTGAACACATCGGACTCACTCGCATGGCACTCGTAATACATAATACAAAGCGGCTCAAAGCGCGTGGAACACGATGATGAAGTTAATACGCTAAATTGGTCAAAACAAACGAATCGAGCAAAGTCGAATGTCGACGAAGCAGCCAGCAGGAGAGAAAGACGGCAACAGCTTTGGCGAAAGAGACAGGCACAGGGGGAGAGAGAGAGATAGAGACAGACACAGAGAGAGAAATTCAGACAGAAATTCTAGTGATCCGCGAAATAACTGAAGTTGGACGCTCAGTTGCTCAGCGGCAGTTGACAGCGTCGGTTCGTGGCTCGTTCGTGGATCGTGTATTTGGCCCAAGGTTAATTAGCCAAGATCCGAGATTGGAGCTTGGGAGCTGCTCGATCCGAGAGAGCGAAGATCACCAAAGATAGCAATCTATGAGATGTCGTTTTTCCGTAACATACGCTCCTCCCTGTCGTCATCGTCACGGGCCAAGAGCTCGCGCTCCTCCTCCCGCGACACGACACCCGTTCGCTCAGTATCCCGGCCCGGCAGCGTGATCAGTGCCCTTAGCCATCGCAGGGACTCCACCACCAGCTCCACTCTGCAGCGGGGCGACACCTTTATTCTGCCCAACTCCGAGGAGGAGGAAACAGCAGGAGGAGCCGCTTCAAACAACTCCACTCTCGAGAAAAAGTCCAAGAAGTCCAAGGTCTTCAGCAAGTTCAGCACTTTTACAAAGCGCAAAAAGACCCCCTCGCCGGAGGAAGTGGCCAGCTATGAGCATCATCCCAGCGACACTGCCACCAACACGTACTACAAGTGGCGCAACGATGGAGCGGATCGCCTGCAGGACTACGATGCCCAAGCGGATCCCTTCAACTTTCTGTACGAACAGCACTCCAGTCTGCGCAATCTGCAATCCGGGGACAACAATGGCGTCCATCGGCAGGCCAGCATTGGCTCCAACTCTAGTGGGAGCTTTGATTCCTCCACCTACCGGAAGAGCAAGACGCCCACGCATTTGCGGGAGCAGTTGGAGCAGCTGAAAACCCACTCGAACGATGATTTGCTGGAGGATCAGCAGCGGGAAGATGACGAACGGGAGAAGTACAAGACAGTGACGCTAAATAGCTTCAGGAAGTCCTTCCGCGATCGCCTGCTGCAGCAGCAGAAGGAAACGCCGCACAATCCCGCCTGGTTTGTGGAGGTTCCCGCCGCCCAGCAGTCAACCGCCAAGTCCTCGGAACGCCGTGAATCCAAGGAGAATCGCCCGGATTTCCTGGTCTTCGACAATGAGAACTACCGGCCCCAGTCGCGCTCCCCGCTCCGGGATCGCCCATCGCGCTCCGCCACCCGCTCGCCAGTGAAACGTAACGAAACCTTCCGGGTGGCCCAGCCCTCGATGCGTCACATCTCTCCGTCTCCGACTCCTAATCTAGTGCCGCCTGCTCCCTCCATCCGCATCGAGATTAAGAACTCTATATCGCCGCACTCTCCAGGCAGATTTGTGCCCGTGGGCGTGGCCAAGCCTATGCCCACCACGGAGTATTATGCTCAAAGACTGCTGGCAGCCAATCATCACCAGCAACAGCACCACCAGCCGCAGAGACCCGGATTGGGAGTAAGGAGCTCCAGTCCCAGCCAAAGTCAGAGCTCCCGTTGGTACCGCCAGCAGCCTTCACCCAATAGGTTGGGTCATCAGCTGCAGAATCCCCCCCAGCAGAAGGGCGGCCGCACCCTGGTGCACATAGGATCCGATCAAAGCAAGGCCATGATGCCGCCTCCAGCCCGGGGAAGGGCGCCCACGCGAGTCCAGCTGTACGGTAATAAGCCGCAGAGTCGCCCCCCGCCGGCGACCTACTTCGGGGGCCACTACAATGCACCTGCCAAGTCAGCCGTTCCTCCCAGAGGATCGTCCGTTGGAGGCCACACAGTATATTTGGGGCGTCGTGATCCGCCGATGACACGTGCCACCAATAGCACCAGCACCAGCAGCGCCGCCCACGTTGCCGCCCCCATGCCGCGTCGCAACCGATCGCCGATCAAGATGCCCTGGCGGTAGGCGTCAACCCGGCCAATCTACAGAACGAAGAATGGAGAATCAAGAATGAGTGGCTCGCACATATACGGCTATATATATATGTGATAGCTTCTTTCCAAAGTGACAAAGTCGCCGCCTGATATTGCGTCATGATCGGAGAGCTGGAGCTGCGCTGGGAAACGCAGCTTGGCAAACGAATCCATAATGTGCAAATAAATGATTTATGTATCCATCAGTCCCCCATACAGTCCCGTATCGTGTGTTGTGAATTTTTTGTACGTCAAATTATTGTTAAGTAAATAAAAAAAAAATGCAAAACAAATAAACGACAACAGATAATTCAAAATGTACGCTATCCCCACGGGGTTTTTTTTTTCATTCGTTGATGGCTCCAGCGAACCCGAAAAAGCACTCGGATTTTGTCAGTACAGAATTGTTGTTAAGTGTTAATTGCCAGTTTGGAGTTGGCCCCAAAAAGATGGCTCTGCCCTGGAACCTACCATGAGTACATGGGTACATGTGTGCTCTATAAAAAAATGTAGTTAGTTCAACGGATATATGAGCGTATGTATCGCCTGGTGCCGCTCTATGACTAACTGTGCATGAAAATGAGCGAGTGTTACGTGACAAGCATTAAATATGGTCAACCGATTGGGCCCGGTGCGGAGAGGGTGCGGGCCATTTCTAGTTAGAAAGCAGCTGATGAGCTTCTGGCCGTATTTGGCGCTGCAAAAGATGTATTTGTACTCGCGCAAACAAATTATGGAATAAATTGTCTTTACCCCCAAGTTCAAATCCCCAAAGGCACTGGGTGATGTCAGCAGCCGGCGTTCTATGCGCTTCTCAAGATGTTTACATAAGGGGTGCATCATAAGGGGAAGGGGAGGGTCACTCACGATAGTCCATAAATGAATATCCTTCTATAAATGAGTCTATTTGAAGAATATTTTATAAATAATCTTCTTATGGGTAATAGTGCCTACGTTCTATATTCCATAAATAAATTTCCTTCTTTAAATTAAAATCCTTAAAATGAGTCTATAAATAAAATCTTTCATTAAATGACTTTGTTTAAAGAAGAATTATTTATAATCTCCTTATTTGTATCACAGACTATTGCTAAAGATTCCAGCAGTCATTGGGTGATGTCAGTCGCCTTTCTATGCGCTTCTCAAGATGTTTACTTAAGAGGTGCATCTATAGGGGAGGGAACTGTCTCATAATATTCCTTTTATAAATAAATCTGTTTAAGTAAGAATTATTTATAATCTCCTTATTTGTATCATAGACTTTGTGCCAAAGGTTCTAAATATAGATTGTCATGATGACTAGAGGTTCTGGTTGCTGGTCATTAAGTTAATAATATCCGCTCACAATAAATTAAATTAAATTAAATACGTAGTTTTTTAATTAAAAAATAATCAAGAGTCATTATAAATCATAGGTTGAAGTTCTTTTGAAGAAGAAGAATTTGTTAATAAGCTTTGATTGAATAAATACCAGGAGAAAAGTAATATAAGAAACTTCCTTGCGATATTCTTAGTTAGAAAGCTTTTTGAAATAGTTGTCATTGACTTATTAAGATTAATAACAAATTAAATCACAAATATAAAGTTTATCTTGCATTTAAGCTTAGAAATTTCTACATTTTTTCTGGTTTTTGATGTTAAAATACGGCTCCGACTCCGATTTCGCTGCCCGCATCCGTCTCTTGGCTGTCCGCTAATTAGTGGATCATTGCCCCAGTCTAACTCCAGCTCAACTCTCCGCACATTTCACTTTCTAATCTGGGCAGCAACGAGGTCGACCAAGTCGTCTCTGGCCAAAAGACACAAGATCCAAGATACTTCTTTAGTCACACTGAAAACTCTGAAAATGGTCAGTGCAACCTGAGTTTTTTGCTCGAGCCTCTCTACGCATGATCTTGAACTACATTCAAGCCGAGATCAGTCGACGCACTTCTGTCTGCTTGGGGTTTCTATTGCGTTAATGTTAACTAGAGTGTGAAAAAAATAAGACAACTTGGTTTGCAATGTAAGATAAAACGCAGATTAACCTTGCCTGTATGGCTGGGACTGTGGATCTTGGCGTGATTTTTGCGTGGGTCTGGTCTACAAAACAGGTTGAAATCCAACTTTGAATCATCATCATCATCGCCTGTAAATAGCGGCGAGCTAATTTGCGATCATTAGGTCGGAGATTCCCTCGGCTCATTCCCCAGAAACTCCAGTTGTTCCGTCTCTGCATTTGTTAATTTGCTTTGTATGTTCGGAGTACTTTAACTTAAGTGTGTCGGATTTTTCGGGGTCTCTGGCTCTCTCCCTCTTTTTGTTTTTGGGTTGAGTTTTGCAATAAACAAACACTTACTGTGTTCTGCCTGCGCTTTATAAGATATACTATATATATTCGAGAGTGTTTTTTTTTATACTACGCATAGATTCGTTTCCAAGTAACTGAAGACCGGTTTCTATACTGTATTTTTTTTTTTTTCTGTATTTGCCGCCAACGAAGACGACGACCTACGGATTTTAATACCCTTTACTGATGGGTTTGGGTAAGGGGCTTAGGCCATAAAAATGTGATAAGTGGGAAAAACCTTGATTAGCAGGAATTTTGAGTAAAATTTAATAACTTTTAAATGTGTTTGTTATGCATTTTTAGTATGGTTTTGAATATAATCTTAGTCTTAAAGGGAAATATAATTATATATAAATGAAACACATTTTTTATATTATTAAATTCTAAATATTATTATAAATATTCTTAAATTAAGGAAAAAATAGGTTGCGCAACAGGTTGTATGAGTGATTTAATTTAATAAGCTGAACCGCGTATATATTTTTTTAAGTATGAAACAATTTTAAAAAATTAAATATTATATGTACTAAAGAGGTTTATTTTCTAAATTTGTAATTCAAATGTTTTTATATTTAAATAAAAATTGTCCACATGGCGTATGAGTGATGCACCTTTTATTACTTTCATGTTGTTTTTAAATAGTTGAAATAAAAACGATCTTGAACATAATAAAAAAATATTTTCTTTATATACACTACACCTTTTCTCTCAAAAGACAAAAGAGGTATTCCCTAGTCGATCATTCAGCCACTTTACTCCCATTTTACTGCAGACAAACAGTCAACAGCCGGTGGCATAGCGTCATTGTTCGAAAATGTAGTGGCTAAACGAACTTTGATTCCTATTTGTATGTATATTTTTCGATATATTTCACCAAACACTCTGCTAGGCTGTGCCAGAATTTCAGAGACGAGAGTGGGAGTCCCGGGCAGTGAGTGGGCTTGGACCGAGCCCCAAGCTGAGCTGGACTGGTCTCCATTAGTGCCCCGATTTGTATGTGCTAAACTTTACAAGACCGCGAGCCAAAAGTCGAGATGCCAAAAATGGCAATTGCAGCATAAGTTTTCACATACTTGTGTCGCGAAACGAATTCTCAGCTCATGTTTATTTATATTAGAGATTATGAAAATTAAAATGGAATTGGTTCACAGCAGAACAGAGACAGTGACATCATGGGGACCCAGACTTCGGGAGGAGGCTTACAAATGGGTTAATAATCCATGCATTAGATTAAATCCGATTGGATGAAATGTGTTTAATATCAAATTACGGCTATTACATGCTGTGAAACTTTCGCCTTTCATCCAACCATCGAAGGATTTATTGATACAGCCATTTGTTTAATTGGAGGCCCATTAATCTGGGCCAAAAGAACCGGAGGAACCGTCAAAGTCAAAGCGGAAGACAAAGCGGCGACCAGCTTAAGTGGAAATCAAACATTTGCCCCACAGCCCCGCCAAGTTGCAACTTAATGCCAATAATATCCGCGCGTCAGGCGCAAATGTTTGCCCTGTCTGTCTGTCTCTGTGTCCTCATCCTCGTCCTCGTCCTCGTCCTTATCCCCCTGACCCCTGACCTCGGCTTGCTGATCCCTGCGCTGTGTGCCCTGTTCCCTGTTACCCGGCATTGTCATTGTCTCGCTGCCATTTTATTCCGCCGCCTTTCAACTGGGTCAGCATCGATTTTTGGCCAGCGACGTGTCACAATTATCGCTGCCAGCGATGGATTCGATGGCACCCAAATGGCTGCCATCCACAAAAAAAATAGGAACAAACGATGCACTCCAGTCACCCGAACTAAGGTTACTTGGTACTCACTGAGGTGTAACTAAAAATACCTAAGATATTTAAGCTTAAAGAGATTTCAAATGAATTGAAGTGGTGCTTAAAAGAAAGCTTTAAAACTTGCAATTTGGCTACAGAAGGAATAGTTGTAATGCTTTTGGGGAATTTATTGTTACTTCTTTACTTTTTAACCTAGTTTATAGTGTCATATTTCTCTGAAAAATAAGTTTTTTAAATTTTATAAACAAATAACTCTTTTAAATTCCTTATTAATAATAAAAATTATAGTTTATGATATTCTTGTTGTCTTTTATACAGTTTTATGGCTTAAAGTTTCTTGTTGTCCCCGAAAATCTCGATCTTTATATGTAAGCTCAGCTATTTAACTTAATAAACAATTGCTTAAAATTGTATAAGGTCATTACATATATAGTATTAACCCACAAAAAAACAATATACCCCTGAACTCCCCAAATACCTCGTACAACGAAAAATGAGCCCAGCAGAATGCACCGAGGGCAGCGCAGGACATCCTGAATATTAATGTCCCGGGTCAAAGCTATGAAAAGTCAAGTCTCGTGTTTATTGGCAAACGCTAAGGATTACATACAAGATACATATATACCGGGGCCGGCCGGAAAATAAAACCAAAACAAGTTTTACTGCAGTTCTCGAAACGCGGCACAAAGACAAAGGCAAGTTGGCCAAAAATGGAAGCGTGCCAAGTGCGATTTCTGTTTTGTTTCTGCTGTTTTTGGTTTGCTCTTGCCCAGCAGCATGTATTTTTGGAACAAGTGCAACATCCACGGCGGCAACTGCAACTGCCACTGCCACTGCTCTGCCACAACCATATCCATGTTGCTGCCCCTCCGTTTGAGCTTAACTTTTGGCATGCGGCATCGGTTTCTGCCTCCGTTTCCTTTTGGCCAACTGCAATTTCCCCCGCATTTGCATCCCGGAGAGTGGAGAGTGGAGAACGGAGTCCGTTGTCCGTTGTCCGGAGCCCGGTCCGGTAATTTCAGATATGGGTAGCCGTACATGGAATTGTTTGGCGCAATGGCGCGTAAATGAGCAGGGCGCAAATTAAGTTGTAGTATCGTAAATCGGTTTTGTCTGGGCGCCTTGTTTTCTCATTTGCCATCTGAACATGCTTTTTGAGTTAAATTAAAAACGGGCTTAGTACTTGGCAAGGCAAATGCAAATTTTACTCGTAAAAGGTACTATAATTATTTTAATGCGTTTAAGTTATTATTTTCTATGACCGTTTTGAGAGGTATTTTAGTTAATGTTTTGTGTTTTACTTTTAATAGTTTGAATAAATTAAAATAAATGTGTTTTAGGGAGAGAATTATCACGAAACTTTATATATCTAGGTTTCTTTTATATTTTTAAAATTTATTAATGGAAATAATATAATATCATATTAAAATAAATAAATGGTTTAGTTACAAGGTCGTAAGGCTTAGGGAATTAATTAATTGGTAAATGCATTAAAAATATAATGTTAGTCATATATGAACTTTGTAACTCCTAAGACTTAAAATTGTTGTATATTTTCTTAAATTATTATTATTTTATTATTTTCCAGGGTGCCATTATACGGGAAGTTGAGGATGGTGTGCGCTGTGAACAATGCAAGTCAGATTGTCCCGGCTTTGCAGCTCATGATTGGAGGTAAGAAATTTTTGAAATTTTTATTAAATATTAAATATTATATAAGAAAAGAATCAAATATATAAATACTTGGTCATGTTTTATAGTACGTAAAATATAATTGATATTCAAAATATATAATTGTTTCTTAAAAACTAACAACAATTCACATAATTACCCAATTTATATTAAATCTTTGTGACCTTATCACAAGTGTATCAATTATTTTGCCTGTCACTGTAAAGCTTTCAACCAAAAGCTTTTTACCTGATATGTGAAATGCCTCAAGCGGACGCTAGATGGAGCGACTGGGAGTCCGCTTTGTAATTCAAAAAATTAAAAACTTATTCAAATAATCAACAAAATAAAAGCAGTAAAAAAATTATTACCCCCAAGACAAATAAGCACACATAAAAACTGAAATCTTCTCCGCCAAAACACCATAATAGATTTATTAGGGATGATTTAAATGCAACATTTATAGACCATCTTTCCTGTGTGGGATCCGAATTAGTGTATTTCGGTAAATAAATTATGCGTCAGCGGTGCCAAAAACAGAGAAACCTCCTCTCAAGCAGCAGGGAATCAAGATCCCAGAAAAAAAGGCATCAACAAACTTGTGGTCCATAAACGACGTTGTGATAGAAATATTTATAAACGAAAACCGCAAGTCAGTGGCTGCTGCGATTTGGCACTGCCTCTACTTATATCTCCCTTATCCCCATTTTCATCTCTATCTCTTTCGCTCTATAAATATATATATAGAATCGATGACATCGGTGCAATGTGCAACGGATAATGACTGGCCACAACGTTAATTTATTGCCCCGAGTTGGGGCCGCGATCCAAATAAATATTTGCCCCTCATTATTTTCACTATTTATCATTGTTATATTTGTGCGAACGCCACTCGGGTTGCGTTTAATTTAACGCGCTGAAATTATGCAATTATTATGCATTACATTGTATAATTCTCTTTTATATAGGACGTTTGCTAATCGGGCAATATTTCGGCAAATCGTCCAGACACTTGGCATTTTCCCACAGCTTCTGCTGCTTCCGACCGCGAAAACCATTTCAAATTACGCCATTAATTTGTGAACTCAACCGAATGTCCGACTGTCTGTCTGTCTATCGTCTCCTTTGTCTAACTGCGGTTGCGCCTTGCTTTGTGTTTGTGTTTTCATTTTGATTTTTGATGCTGGCCGCACGCCAATTCCATTCGATGATTTACGGGGCGTATACGCGATACACTACCGGAGGGGATGGCAGCGTATCACGTATACGCACGGTATGCCAATTGTTTGCATAAAATAAGAAAGGGTAGCCAACATTTTAACGATTTTTATCTGGGTAAACACTACTGTATCATATTTCAGTGTTGAATTTATTTAACAAACAAAACCGTCTCAAACCTCACTGAGTACTAAGTTGTGGTCACATCCTTAAAGGCTTTTAAATCTTCAAGGGTAGTAAAGAGTATTCACTATTCCTTAGTTTTACCTTTTGACTTCTTTCTACAATTGCTTCAATTTTGTCTTATTGGATTTGTTTGGAATACATTCGGTAGCATTTAAAAGTATAATTTGCATAAAGCAACTAAAATATATCTGTTTTCCTTTGAGATTTATGTTTTTATGTGGTATTTTTACTGCCATCAGGTTCATGGGGTAGTAAATTACATTTTTTAATTCCTTTAACCAAGCAACTTGTACACAAATACTCAAAGCACAAGAACCGTAAAAAAGAGATTTGGAAATTTTCTATTTTTAATTAAAACGTAGGCTTTTCTTTATGATCGTGTTAATAAATTCATTTGATGAAAACATAGATCATAAGGCTTCAATAAACAATTTATTGTAGGAAAATAAGCACAGAAAGAAATATATTTGTATTTATTATTATAAAATCTGATAAAAGGGTGTTTAATTCAAATTTTTCATAACTTAAAATTTATAAAAAGGTGTAAAGATTGTCTTTGATTTAATAACATAATTTATTTGCATTAAATAATTGAATAATTATCTTGTTTATACAAAGTCATCTTTCCTAATTATACCAAAGTATATTTAAATAACTACTAAACATAATAAATATTTAACGCTAACGAGCTAAGGTGATAATTAGCTTGCAAATAATTAAAATAGGAAAATGGGGAGCTTGTAGCACCCATTGGAGCAACCTTCACCTCGTTGCATTTTCGATTTCCCTCAGCTGCAGCGGCAATTAGCGGGCAATTAAAGACCTCGACTCGATTTTCCATACACATTTACCCAAGGGTTCACCACCAGAGAGACATGTGTGTTTGCTTTCCCCAGATTGGGATTGAATTGATTGCGAGACAAGATTGAAGACCGAAGATTGCCATGTGGTTGCAACATCAATTTGCTGGGTTCAGCTCAAGTTCAAGCTTCCGAGCAACGCGTGCAGTTTTTTTAAAATATATATACACATATATAGGTACATATACATGTATATTTTTATGTCTCTTATTTTTTTAGGGCTTATGCTTGAGCAATAAAGCCCGACATTGAATGACTCGAGCTCGTGTTTGTATTTACTTGTACTATATGTGCCTACATTATACACTGCCGATCTCTCTAACAGCGTGCTCGTTTCGAGTTTGCCGATTTATATATTATTTGTTTTTGTTTTTTTGTGCTCGGAGACGCGCTCAAATTGCATTGTTTAACTGTTAAAACAGTTGTTACTCAGTTGCCCACACGATCGGTCTGTGACAGAGAGCGAATGAATATTCAAGTTAATTTTGTGGTGTTTTTTGTGTTTTTCGTTTTTTTAACCGAGAGAGCTGAGCATGTCATGTGTCAGCACCTTATCGCTTTTAAATTTACGCTCTATTCCACGGAGACTCTTGGCCTAAACGTCAATAAATCTTATCAAAATCGAAATCTCTTTTGTCGCACGTACAACAACTGTACAGGGAAAATTTAATAAATATTAAAAAAATTCATAATAATAATAAATTTATTAAAAAAGGATTCATGAAAATGTTATTATAATCACTATAATGCAAACAAATATAAAATATAAGTCAAAGAAGGTCAAATATATGCAAAAAATGCACTATATCTGAACCAATTCAAATAATAATTAAATATAATTAAAGAGATAATTACATCAACCAATAAAAATAAATACAAAACAAATAGTTGAATGGTCTGAATAAATAATTAAAGCCTGTGGCATGTGATGTGATTGCAAATAAAATATATGCATTAAATGAATACATAGAGGAACAAGTTTTATATAAAGTAAATCGAAAATATTATACATTTTAATGAAATAAGAATTTAACACTTGACTATAAATATAATTAAAATCAATAAAGAATATTTAATGCATTAAGTCTTAGTAGACATTTTTATTTCTATTAACTTCTTCAAAGCAAAAAGTTTTAAAATATCCCAAAATCCTAAAAACACTCTTACAAAAAATATAACAAATATATTAACAACTTAGTACTTGTGACTTTAAAAGTAAAAAACCAATTTAAACTTTGGTGTTTGTGCAGCCTTAAAGTTGTGTAAAGACAGGCCCAAGTCTCACCTCCGTGGCCGCTGCAATTGTTTGTGTTTTTACATTGCGTGCTGACGTTGAAGTGGAACTTTCAGCCCGAAGCTGAAGCTAAAACAACATGCTGCTGAGGACCCAGTCATGTGACGTGTTCCAAGTGCAACCGAAAATGGTGAAGAAGCAGCCAAAGTTTCCCACCCGCGAGCGCCACATGGCGATCCGGCGGAAGAAGTCCACGGTCACGGTCACGTTCCCGCCAGAAACAACACAGAGTCCGGAGCAACGGTGAGAGCAAAAAATGTGTATTTCGGGTCTGACCCCTCTCAGCTATTTATGAGTTATTGAGGTGGTAATTAATGGCTAATGGATTGCCCCGCGGCCTGCAAAGTATTTTAATTGGGCATCAATCTTTCGGCATTCGCCTGGGGAGGGAGTGAGAGAAATACATAGAAGAAAAGGGAACTGAAACTCAAATAGATTCCACTTTGATTTTGGCATCGGCTGTTTTGCATAAGTTCACACTTTGCGGTATCAGATATTTTTTTATGCTTGGCCAATTTAAACCGCGAAAAGTGAGTGCTGAAAGAGCCAAATCAAATTAAATAATCGCTGGCCATTATAATTGCGCAGCTATTGGTAAGCTTTGCATTTTGATTGAATATTGAGTGGGTTTTGGAATGGCTCTTTTTATAAAAATACCCCTTTTTAAAGGTGTGAACAATCAATAAATAGAATATATTGATTTAAATTCTGAGAATATTTCTATATCAAAAGGATATATTAGAAATAAATTAAAAGATAAATCCACCTTTTTGTAAATAAACACAAATAAGTAGCATTTTCAGTTTCCTGGAAACTTTGGTCTCCCAAAAGTCAATATACAAATTGGTTATGCAAAATCCACGAGATCTCGCCCATAAATAGACCAGGAATGCCCCACGTGAGCCGCCTTTTCAACTGAAAATTTTGACAACAAAGCAATTTAAAACATTTGCCAGCACAGAACAAAAAGAGAAGAAATAGTGACGAATGATCATTGTACTTGGGGCAACAATAAACACCGAGAAACGGGGCAAAGGCAAAATTATTTCTGTGTTTACTTAATGTGACGCTGGCGTTAACGTGAATTTCCACGAATCAAAGCAAACGTCAAAGCCTACAAAATATATGTGCACAAGAAATAAATAAATAGATTCTATTAAAAAGTAAGACAGCATTTGTAGCCCAAAAACACGCAGCGCAAAAATCATCTAATGTAGAGAGATGGCCTTAATGGCACGCCGGCATCAGAGCCATTTACACCTGCGGCCAGCCAGCGACAAACGCCAAATGTAGCCGGCGGATACAAGCCACTCATGTAGCTACAGCATCTGTAGCTGTAGCTGTCTCTGTATCTGTCTCTGCACCTGTGTCTCTGCCATCATCTCTTTACCCTGCAAAAGCGTAATGTAATGTAATTTCCTTTTGGCTGTTTTTGCGTGTTCGTGTAATTAAAAGCAACAAACGACAGGCTCGTGCATCGACGGGGGCAGCTGATGGGTGGGTTAATAAACAAACAAACAAACAAACAAGTTTCCCCCGCAGATGTTTACCTGGTCGAAAGAGTGTCCATGATAAATGGGCTGAGCTATGGCCAATTGCATCTGCATGTGCAGTGAATATTGCCCCCGGAATGGACTCCCAGGGGGTGAATTTATTTAAAAAGAATTGATAGGATAAATGTGGGAGATTCTGTTTAAATATTCATGGGGTTTTTGTTGGCCATCAATACAGGTTAATCTTTATTTCGATTTCTTTTATGGAAATGGAATAATAGTATACAAATTTAATTGAACTTCAGGTTTTTTAAAGTATTACTTGTATAACATATATGGTATATAATAATTTAAAGTTAAAATACGTATCTTTATTGTCTTTTAAGTCCTATATCCCAAAGAAGTTTATCTCAAAGCCTTAATTGCCTGCAAAAGGTTTAAATAAATCTCAGCAGAGGCATCCTCTGATAGAATCACGTGCTGCCATTGCATGCGCCAAAGATACGTGTAATCGATGTGCTGCCAAAAGAAGATACATTATCCAGATACAGTATAAACATATACTAAGCAAAGCCAGTTTGGTTCCGGCACTTGGTCCGTCTCGAAGTCCATTAATCAGTTGCCTCGCCAAAGTCACGTTTTGCATTTCGCCAGTGTATCTGCGCATCGGTGAGATACATTCTCAAGGTGTATCTGTGAGTGCGGCAGTATGTGGCCACACTTAATGCGGCTGCTTATCAAGTTGACAGACATGGCGGCGACACCGCAGCCACTCACTACCTGGACGTCTTGCGATGGACACTCTCGTGAGCCTCTAATTAAGTGGTTTCCAGCTCAAGCTTGAACTCGGCCAGGCGATGGCCATCAATCTTGCGGTTGTACGGAGATACGCGTACAAAGGCAGATGCAAAAAGCGCACATTAGTTGTGCGATTTTATTGTACGGCCCGGCAAATTAATCATTAATATTTACGATTAAGCGCGGGCAAGCAGAACTCTTCATAAATTACACAGATCCTCGAGATGGGTGTGTTGACTCTTGTCGTGCTCGTGCCCCATGAATGGGAACACTTGGCCACACCAATCAAACTACTCCTCCGCCCACTCAAAGGCTTTTTGTGTATTTTTAGTGCAAATACACAAATTTGCCCAAGTGCCTGCCTACCAGCGGCGGGCAGAGCGAATCCAATGGCATCATAATATTATTAAAGCAGTTGCGTACACGTAAATTATGTTGAAAGGGGGCCGGAGGCGGCCTATTGTTTCAGTCAACATCGAGGCATATGGGCTTTAATAAACCGTCTTTATCAGTTCGATCAAGGTGGAAGCTCTTGGGAAAATAAATAAAGTGCTTATGCGGTATTCATTTGTTTTAGATACAATTATGTATTTAATGGTAGTGTTTGGTTGAGTGCTGAGAATTGTATCTGTGGAGAAAGACATAATTAATGGGAGGTCAATTTATTTATAAATGTATAAATTATGCTGGGTTATTTGTTATAGAAATTCAATCAAAGTGTTGATAAATATGGCAATTATACAATAAATTTTGTGGTATTTATTTATGCATATATTTATTTTTCATTCTCTATTTAAGGTATTGCAAATCTATATAGTTTCCCCAAACTTAATCCCTCACCTAACCCCCTTTTGGTATATATTCAGACTACGCCTTCTCGTTTTTTACGGCCCATTTGCTTTGTCTTTATGGATTTTGTCCAGCTTTTAGCCAATTTTTCTTTCTTTTGGCTGCTGCCAACTATAGTACATACAGACATCAGTTGGCCTTTTAGCTAGTTGCGTTTTGTGCTTATAAATAATTGCAATTCGGAACTTGTTTCATGTCTGGTCGCTGCTTAGGAGCTTAGATGTGGCAATCAAAGTCAAATTGTGGAAAAATGGTCGCAGACGCGTTTGATAAATGACCAGAGCAAGTGGTGCGGCGGGGGTCCCCTCTTCCATCATCCGTGTCGACCTTGACCGCCTTCCGACGGAGGGTAGGAAGGAAGCGGCCATGTGGTGCATATGGCTCGGTTTACATTTCGTGTAATAAGTGCAGCGACCGATGGCCATTAATTTGCCGGAATTACTTCGGCACCCGCCGCGGCTCATATCCCCTTGAAAGTCACACTATCTAAGCGCTTAGCCAGCCAAGCGCACTACCTGTTGACTCATTAACTCAGGTTAGTGAAGACACTGGAAAAAAATATAGAAATAAACTAGGAAAACATTATTTTGGTTCATTTTAAATTTTCTCATTTTGTGATTAATATGAATGTGAATGAATATGAAATATTAGAATGGTAAAAAGGTATTTTCAAAGGCTTTAAGATTTCGGTTTTCTTATAAAAAAAAAATACCTCTTAACGATATGAGATAAAAGTGACGATAGCACCTTTAGTTTACAAAATGTCTAATATCAAAGGTATAAGTAATATAAAATAATATTAAACCAAAGATCTTGGTTTAATTATTTTCTAGAGTCAACCTTTATTGACCTACAGAACAAAGATAATTTAATATTAGATCAAAATCTTCTTCTAATTTTTCTCTCAGTGTGGGGAAACTCCGAATGGAGTTGCAACTCCCACCACATTGTCACTCCCCAGCCACGTGAGTGTGTGCTTGTGCGTGAGTGTGTGTTAATGAAGAGCCTCGTAAAAAACCGACGCAATGCATTGCTAATAAGCGGTTCTTGCGGCTTCCTGCCCCTTCTGCCACCTGGCATCCCCCTCGCTCCACCTGCGTTGGATGCAGCACCGCAAGTGTGCTGTGTCATTATCACACTCACCTTTCAGGGGGTGGGGGACACACACCCGCCCATCTCGCTATCGCACTATATCTCGCACTGTCTCCCTCCCCCGCGCTTTCTTTTTGGGGCAGCAGCTTCGTGCTTTTATGCTGCGCTTCGGGTCGACACGAGCGAACGGGAAAGCCGAACACCGAACACCGCGGCGCAGACGGCGACGCCGACGCAGCAGAGTTCAGTTAGAATCGGATTGTATAACGGTGCGGTTGTCGGCGTTTCTCCCTCGGTTCTCGCGCGTTTTGCGGGCGTTTCGCACGCGTTTTCCTCCGGTCGGTGGAATAAATATCAAATAAATTTTAAATAAATTGAATTAAATTTAACTTAATTGCACATTTATTTGTGTATTCACCTCTGGGCATTGACTTGCCAGTGACGTCGGTGGTGTGTCTGTGTTTGTGTGTTATTGCTCGTCTTGAAGTGTTTAACATTTATTTGGATCGTAAACAAAAACAAAAGGCCTCGATTTGTTTACATTTCTGCCCAGCGGTTGCCTTTCCTTTTATTATTATCATTGCCGAAAATTTTTCGGTTGCCAAAATGCAAATGTCAATTGGGGATAATTTCTGGAAATCTCTCTGTGGATTTTTATATTTTTACTTATCCTAAAATGAGTCAGTTTTGTTTTTAATACTTATTAAAAAATTTAATTTACCCCACACACTTGACATTTGTTTTTCTTTTTTCCCGTTTCACGGCCCATTGCGCTTTTCTCGATTTTGTAACACATTGTGACCAGATTTCGTGGAACTGTAACCACCGGAAATTTTTGCAGCCAGTGCTGAGTGATAAATATCTGTTTTTGATCCGTAATAGCTTCCCAGAATCCAGTGACGCTCTTCTAGAACATCTCTGATCTGCCTCGGTCAGTGTGGGATCTCAATGGGTTAATGGGGATCTTAACTAGCGCTAAATTGACGAGATCGTAAAGTGGAAAAGTGTATTATAAATCATAGTAAATGCTCGGTAAATCGGGTAAACAAAATAACTGGGTAATGAGGTGTTTGCTCTCCCCGATCGGACAGTTTGATAGCGAGTTCTTGTGAGACAGAAAAACAGGGTTATCATTTCTTCTACAACGTTGTGTTATCTAATTGTAAGTGTTATCGAGTTAGGCACTATGCTTGAGACCCGTAAATCCCTCGTCAATGCAAACAGACCTGGAAGTTTATAATTCCATCTTGAGTACTTTTATTTCCTCTAAAGTCAATAGTTTCGGAAATGTGTCAACCTTTTCAAATATTTACAAATATTTCAAAATTTGTTATTGATTTTAATAGATTAAATGATTTGTTACTGCTTGAATTTTGATTTCTTTGTGGGTTGTAGTTATAATCATTCCTACAGAATGTGTTTTTAAATACCACTTAGGATGCGATGGGTGTATAAATAATTTAAACAATAAATACTATTTTTTTTAAGGAAAATTCAAGATACTATTTGGTTAAACTTATTTTTTAACATTTTAAAGACATCTTTTGATGGTCTTAAAATTATTATTTAACCGGAAAAACTTGTAATGATTTCTTGTAAATTTTTTTTTAAATATGTAGAGTGATTTTCCTCAATTTATGTATCTTAACTTTGACCTTTTAATTTCTAAAATATCAATACACATTTCCCAGTACACTATTCCCTTTCCTCTTATAATTATTATAAAGTTTCCTTTTAATTTCGCTCTTCCATTTCCATTTCCCTTAGAAATCACATTGGCTTAGACGTGATTTATGTAGTGACATTTGCGGTTCATCTCTGTGGGAACCCCGCAAGGTTGTAATAATTCACTATGCAATTTGTAGCCAAAGAATATTCTATCTGCTTTCCGTCCGTCCGGCAGCCCCCAACAACTTTGAGTATAACCCCGTGCCCGTGCTCGTAAATATCAACTAAGCTGCTCCCGCTTCTCGAAAGTTGGGAGGGACAAGGGGTGAGGTAGGGAGTGAAGGGGAAGGGGCTGGTGCAATGCATATGTTAATTATCCCACCTGGCCAATGATAGTGGGGTAAAAAGTTGGAAAAACAGAGGGGAAAAAGGGGAGTTGCTGCTCACTGATTCAATTAGCGGTAGCCATACGCATATAGCCCGTATTTATGGCTACACAGTAAGAAAAGTGAAGTTAATGTCTTATAAGGAAAAGAAAATACGGCAAATATTTTGTTTATAATTATTTATAGACATTAAAACTGAGATTAAAAGAGTAAAATTTAAGGAAAATATATTGTTATTAAGTAAAATCTATTATGCAATATAAAATAGTACAATACACTTAAGTTTAATTTCAAAGTACACACATATTATTCTTCCTTGACTATTATTCCATCCTCTTAAATTGTTAATATCGAAGTAAAAGTAGTATTAATAAAAAGTGTAAAAACATCACTACTAAAAATTCCTAAAAAATTACTACTAATGAAAAATAAAGTTTGTTGTTCGAAATGACTGTTACCATTTCACTAGAATTTCTCAAGTTTCATTTTAATTTAAAATAATTTATAAACAATCAGTTACACTTGTCTTCTGTCAATACGATCTTGATCAAGTCTATTATGTGTTATATATAGGCCTCTCTTATAACTCATATACACCAATAGAGATAAATATTATAAAGATATTATAAAATCAAATAATAACCATAAAGATCTCCCAATTTTCTCTCTGTGTCAGTGCAAGTGTATGGGTATTTACTATATAGGGCAATCTGAGCGTCCGACAGTAGAGTGCATTGTTCTGTTGTTGTTGGGGTAATCGCATTAAAAGTCGTTTAATCGAAAGCGAAAAAGAGAACTACCCCACTGCCCCATACCCTGCCGTTTTCCTTTCCCTGCCCTGCCTCGCTTTCCCAGTCACCTTCAGCTAAGTGAGTGGAAAATGGCTGGTGGGGGGTGGTTCGGAGGACGGTTCGAAGAGGGCTTGTGGAAACAGGGACCACGGCTCATAATTGAGATTTGTTGCACTCCGACGCTGACTTTTATGTGAGCGCTTTTTATTGTTTATTGTTTACAGCGGCAACATGTAAGTGCAATTACAGTGGAAAATTGGATTTCCTTCCACTTTGCTGCGGAAAAGCTCTCCCGGTAGCTCGACGGCGCCGAGGTTTAGCGTTTTCGCTTTTCGGGGAGAGGTGCTGGATGCTGCCTAACAAATTGTTGGTCAAACAATGCTGATTGCTCTCTGCCCCTAAGATCTCGAGGATATGCTGGATTTTTGGTGGAGGCGGCGTGTGCCATCGGGGGTCGTAGCCCCAAAACTTTTCCAATTGCGGTCGCCTCTCAGCGCTTGAATCTACTATAAATGAAACTGACTTTGGGGCTTATCAATTGTAATTGTTGGTCCGGGTTACCTCCGCGGCTCCCCTTTCACCCGAAACGCGAAATGCTGCGGGGCCTAACAAGAAAAGTTGTCGCCGAGTTTGTCTGTCTATCTGTGTGTGACAGTGTGAGTTTGCTTTGGCTACAGTGCGTGCCAAAACTATTAGGCTTATTAACCCTTAGCTTATGCAGAATCTCAAGAGCTGTTTACAATTGGATTAATGTTTAAATTAAACACGAAAGATTCCTCCTTTTATAGACTTAACGTGGCCATTAAAATACTCAGTTATTGTCTAAATAAATTGCTTATAAAAGTAAGCAGCATACAAAAGTGTAATTTTGGTTTAAATTTATAAATTAGTTGGGCCGAAATCCCGGCGGTACTGCAATACCGGGCCAACCCGCGACAGATGTGGAGCAAGCTCCTAGCACTCCGTCTGATTCCAAAAATCAGTTTAACATTTGTTGTCCTCCAATGGAGGAACTATCAGATGTTAAGCTGATAAGAACAGATACTACACTTTGATCTTAGCCATAAGGCCGAGAAGCGATAACTAAACGGAGTCTAGGTAGGGGACTTCATGCTTGTCGAGGCAGAACCAGTTGGGAATTATAAATGTAACCAAGGAAATAAGAGTTCAGTTTGCATTGGCATATTTTAGGGGTTGTTTTTAGGGTAGGCTACCTACCTACCTACCCTTGTAAATATTTTACTGAGATGTCAGGCCATTAAATATTGTTGTTGTTACCTTCACCAGAGCGCCTTTATAGCGATGAGCCGCACTGTGAGCCAACTTTTGGCTTTTAATTACATTTATCTGGCAAAACTTTCTGCCCCGAAACTAGTTTTATTTGTTTTCATACGCATTTCTGTTGATTGTACGCCATACGATATCAGTTATTATTATATTATGATTCCCTCTATTTTGTTGTTGCCTTGCTTTTATTTTGTTGTTGTTGTTGTTCGTTTCAATTAAATAAAAATCTTTGCCAGATGGCAAAGCGCTGAGCATTCGCTTTTTATTTCGCGTCTGTTCCTGATATGACACAAAAAAAGAGTCTTGTCTCTTTGCGACGGCTCTAATCTGAAATGAACACGTTTTAATGGCATTTTAATTGTTTATTCAGCGATAACGCTGCGCATCTCCCCGCAGCCTAAAGTAAACACACACACGCAGAGATACTTTGGGGCAGATAGAGCTGCGAGAGAGTTTTAATCATTATTAACCATATTAGCACATATGGCCCGCATTGGTGGTGCATTGTCACTTGACTCTGACAAACAAATGTGTTCCTCAAGGTCTCGAAAAGCCATCTGAGCTAAGAGAAAATAGTTTCAACCAACTGCGGGCATTCCGCGTTCACTTGAATTTATATTTAATTTTAGATTCTGCCCGTGTGATCTATCTGTACTTGGAAATCTGTCAAATTCAATTAGTTTCCACATCAAAATTCGTGAAATGGCATTTATCTGGGCGAGGAATTTGCCTTTTACGAAAGAGGGGAGAATTTCCTAAAATGATTTCCTGCCATTTTTGGTTTTATTTTTAAATTGGTATTCTTTCTTTTTGCTTTCCCTTATTTCGAGAGTTTAAATATAGGATTTTTATTTGTTTTAAAGCTGTACAAAAATGTCAAATTTATGGAATATGTACGTTGACACTTAAGTATTATGATTGATTTTTTAATAATAAGAATTGTTTATTATAAAGACGTAATCATAAAATACATTTTCAATGTTTAAATATTAATAATTACCAGCTTTCATGATTGATTTATTGATTTGTCAATTTATATGTATATGCTTTGTCATATTTATTATAAAAGTTATAAATAATTTTTAAATTTGTCAACCCTAAATTAATTGACAAGCGAAACATTTGTGTACAAGCTTCCTGAATCGATAATATTACTTGATAAAGTTTATAAAAGTATGATACAGTTATCTATCCCTCGCTAAAGTATGATTTTACCAACCCTCAAGTAACCTTTTTCTGTGAAATCTTATCGTAAATAACTTCTGAGTAGCAAATTTAATTTTGGAACCTTCTTCACTACCCTGGACTTGGAAAATGTAAACATAAAGTGAGCCAGATCTTGATAGGGGCTCATTTTGTGTGTCACTGGTACGTGAGTCACTTGAGCAAACATTAAATTATTCCATTTATTTGCATTACCTGAGACCTGGGACCTGGGCCACTGTCAAGCCAAAACCTGTTGCACTTTTCCGCCTCGAAGTCGTGAGCAATTAGCAAACAGTTCCTCATCCGTAGACGAGACCATAATAGGTCAACTGGCTTTCTGCAACCATTATAGAGTATGTAGTATATAGAATCCCCACCTTCTCATTCCGTTTGATAGCATTTAGGTGGAGGAACTCACATTGGCTTATCTTATTTTGAAAGCTAACGCAGTTTGGCTGCCGTCGATGATTGAGCAAATGGAATTTGGCAATTTCGGTTTTGGGTTTTTCGATTTTTTGGCCCTGGGTTTCTCTGTTCTGCTTACCCCAATGATGACATCACACACTCCGATGGCCAATCCTACCCAGGAGTTGGGCGTGTGTGTGCGGGAGAGACCTTTATTAATCTTATCAAAGGATGCTTTTCTACCTTTTATTTTATTTCATTGCGGGGACGTTTTTTATTTTGACTTTTTTTCGTGAACTGTCAGCCAGACGGAGGGGTCGTAATCGTGAGCTCATTTCATTTAGAGATACACATAATAAATAATAAAGTATTTAGGTATTTTATTAAGGGAAGTGTGTTTAAGACTTTCTTGTAATGAAAAGAAAATGTTAACTGAATTAAATGTATATTAAATGCTTTGATAAATATTTTATTTTCATTAAAAATAGATGATTGAACAAATGAAAAGAGATCATTATAAAGCCAGTGTACTTCCTTTATTATAACACTTTTTATTTATAAATATTAAACAATTTGCATAGCTTTGGTAAATTTCCTTTCTGTTTTTTATTTCCTTCCAATGTTAATCTCCAATATTTGTTTTCGGTGCACCGCTAACGTGTTTACGCAGCATTCCGTTGGGTGCGGGCGTATTTATGATGCCGATTATTTTGCTTGTATCTCTAATTGAAAAATAAGTAAACAATTATAGTAATTATAGTTATTTGCAATGTGTAGAGTTTCCAGTTCTTGGAGAATTCCTTCGCCGCCCCAGGAAAACTCAAATTCTTTGATAGTAAACAAAAGAGCCTAAAGCAAAGGTCAAATTAGCGCTTTAATCAAAATGTCAATGAGCAAATAACGCAAATAACCTGACGTGCCGACTGAAAGGTGATTTAGCTTTAACCGCAAGTTCTCTTTCTTTATTTTTGTGGAGGTGGCAGAGCGATTTCAAGAAGATCCGCCAAGAATAGTGCCGAGTCAGGCCATAAACACAGATACATACAGATGTATATTTAAAGAGAAACAGAAACCCCATGAAAACCAAGTTCGTTAAGCCGAAAATACAAACAGCAACGGTAACCAGTGTAAAGGCCAAACACCTTTGGGTTAAAAGTGTTAAAAGTCAAAAGCTAAAAGTGGCGTAAAATGGTGAAAATGCTCGACCTGGACCGTCACGCAGAGTGCCCACTGTGGGCGGCTCTGGCCTCCTCGGACGTGCCCTGGACGGGCATGGACTATGCCTGCCTCAACGTCCTCAGCATCTACTGCAAGGTGTTCGACCGGAAGGAGATATACGATCTTATCGTGAGGTAAGATTTTCCGATTTCCTGAGAGTGCGCTGGGTGCTTAAAGCTTTCGCTGGATGGCGCCACGCCAATGAAAGTGCCTACAGTGGAATGAAAATGGTGTTTTGGGGACATAAAATATTAAGTTTTTGAAAGAATCTTTACATGTTTTGGTTGCACTTAGTAAGAGGCTACCTTTTCGGATATAAATTGCATTTATATATATATATTTTATTATATTAAATTTTTAAGTACAATAAAAAAGACTTCTAATATAGGTTCTAATTAAAGTAATATATTTTTTATTTAGATATAATTTCCACTTTTTTCCTAGCTTAAAAATAAATCTAATCCACCTCCATTTCTTCCCGATCTTCCAGAAAAACCTGCCAGTCCTGCAAATGCCCTCGCGAGGCGCATGCCATCTACCAGCAACAGACGACCAATGTCCACGAACGGCTCGGCTTCAAGCTTGTCTCACCTGCAGACTCTGGCGTGGAGGCGCGAGATTTGGGCTTCACGTGGGTGCCGCCCGGAGTAAGGGCCTCCTCGCGAATCAATCGCTACTTCGAGCAGCTGCCCGAGGAGGTGGTTCCCCGGCTGGGCAGCGAAGGAGCGTGCAGTCGAGAGCGCCAGATCTCGTACCAGCTGCCCAAGCAGGACCTGTCGCTGGAGCACTGCAAGCACCTGGAGGTGCAGCACGAGGCCTCCTTCGAGGACTTTGTGACGGCGCGAAATGAAATCGCACTGGATATTGGTGAGTTTGTAATCAAAATTATTCTTACTTAAATAGTTTCTTATTTAATTTCTTAATTAATTTCTCTATGGTGACCCCACCCTGGATACGTTATTCTTTCGCTGGAATAGCCTACATAAAGGATGCCCCCTACGATGAGCACTGTGCGCACTGTGATAACGAGATAGCCACCGGCGAACTGGTGGTGGCGGCGCCCAAGTTTGTGGAGAGCGTGATGTGGCACCCAAAGTGCTTCACCTGCAGCACCTGCAACTCGCTCCTGGTAGACCTCACCTATTGCGTCCACGACGACAAGGTCTACTGTGAGCGGCATTACGCGGAAATGCTGAAGCCCCGTTGCGCCGGCTGTGATGAGGTGAGTACAGAGTCCTTTGAGTCCATTGTTTCTTGTAAGATATTAGTCCTTCATAGAAATACATACCGTTATCTACAGAAATGTTCTAGTTTTTCTATAAAATAGGAATTCCTTTAAAAGAAACCCCCCTTTCTCTCTTGTAAGATATTAGTCCTTCATAGAAATACATACCGTTGTCTACAGAAATGTTCTAGTTTTTCTATAAAATAGGAATTCCTTTAAAAGAAACCCCCCTTTCTCTCTTGTAAGATATTAGTCCTTCATAGAAATACATACCGTTGTCTACAGAAATGTTCTAGTTTTTCTATAAAATAGGAATTCCTTTAAAAGAAACCCCCCTTTCTCTCTTGTAAGATATTAGTCCTTCATAGAAATACATACCGTTGTCTACAGAAATGTTCTAGTTTTTCTATAAAATAGGAATTCCTTTAAAAGAAACCCCCCTTTCTCTCTTGTAAGATATTAGTCCTTCATAGAAATACATACCGTTGTCTACAGAAATGTTCTAGTTTTTCTATAAAATAGGAATTCCTTTAAAAGAAACCCCCCTTTCTCTCAGTGTTCCCTCTGCGATCCCTAATTGAAAATCAAATGTGTGGCATACTTTGGGGCGCATTCTGCAGATTGTATCTGTGTGTCAATCGGTGCGGCAGTGTCGCTGTGAGTGAGTGCCCGCTGTCACGGCTTCTGGCTTTTATCGTCCGCCGCACGCAGTTCACATTTATTGCTTAGGTGCGGCCATCCGCGGCAGCCCTTCTCCTCCTTTCCCATCCTCTGTGTCCGTCCAAAGGTTATGGCATTTTCATTGAACTTCACTTTGGCCCAGGAGACAAGCGGGAATATTTTCCAGCTGCTCGTTGCTGCAGAAAAAGCAAGGAGAAGCGCCGCCAGTTCATTGGCAGCATTGGCTGTTGACGCGTTGTCATCCTGCGAGCGGAAGTTCATCGTGAGTGAGCCGGAAATTGGTGGCTATCAGTGAAGGTCAGCAGAGATTGCAGAAATCTGTAAAGATATTAGGTATCGCCGGACTTAATCACAAGAATTTTGAGGGAATTTTAAAGGGAACAATAAATTAAAAGTTAAACCAGGAATTCCTGGAATTTTCTGAAATAAAGAGTTCAAGAGTGTTTAGCTAAAAAGCATCCTTTGAGATTGCTTGGAACTTACTTTATATGGTTAATTTTAATTACAATTTTATTCTTCTTTCTATATTCAAATAAAAACTCTCTGAAATATTTCCCAAATTTCTCTCAAACGTTTGAATTAAATTGGTCTTTACTCATTCTCTGCTTTGATCGTTTTCCCACAATCCGCTAACAAAGAAAAACTTTCGCTTTCGTTGCGAAAAACCAAAATAAATAAATAAATCAGCACCCAGGGGACCCATATATACATATTTTCTTTTAAATTAATGTATTTTTGGCCGCGACATCTAATGCAAATCGGTTGACGAAAATAAACAAAAGAATTCAGAAATAGTCAGGCTTCTAATGTGGGCCAAGAGCACAATTATGCTGCAAATTGGCAATAATTATGATGATTGTTTCCATTGTTTGTGGTGGTGTAAAGTGCATAATGCGAAGAAAGCCTAGGCAAGAAGGCAAGAAGAGAGTCCCGAGGAATCGGTCTGCGAGAAAGAGAAGAATCCGCGAGCTGCTGGCAATGTTAGTGTCAGTGCCAAGTCGAAATTTATGACAAACATTTGTGTGTGCAGTCCGCGGGGTGTGGAAATGGGGCGTGGCGACCCTGGCCCCCGGCCCGGACGTTGGCCATGCCAATGAGCGACATATTTGCAAAATAAGGCAAACAGTACAGTGTCAGTCATGGGTATAGGTATATCTAAGAGAAGAATTTAAGAGATTTTTATATTTGTAGCGTCGCTTTCTCAGAATAAATTTATGAATGGTCTAGAACAATTATAAGTATTAAAAAATATAATATTTGAGATCTTATTTGATATTTATAGGAAAGTTTAATTAAAAAATCAACACTTGTCTAAGATCTAGGTATTATTTTGTCTACGATATGTTGGTTTTCTTAAGATTAGTCACTCAAATCAATTTTAAATAAACACCCAAGCATTCTTCTATTTGTTTACATACGGGACGTATGAGTAATATCTAGAAACATATACAAAAGAGCCACATAAATAGATATTGATTTAAATCCAATTATTAATAGATTTTAATTTTAATAAAAATAGTATTATATCAGAAGCTGAACAACTTAAGAATATACCTTCCACTTTATAAACAAATTTTTCAAGAAGATCTTAAACCACATATTCAATTTCAATCAATAATTATGCTATTGGCTTATAATTTATTTTCAAATACTTCCGAGTCCCTAATAAAAATTATTATTAGAAATTTAAAAACCTCTACTTTGTATTTCCAACTGCTTTATACCCATGACTTTGACTGTTCTCCCGCACGAAAACTGCGAGCAAAGCAGAAAGTGGCGAAAAGCTTTTTGTGGAAATCGACAATAGAAACACAGACCGAAAATAGATCCCCCTAAAGAAGGGGGGCGCGACCAGGGGGGTGGAAAATGGTACGGGAGACTAAACTGATTAGAAAATCCGCCTTGGCCAATTCCGATTGCTTTGGCATTTGACACAGAAGGCGGGCTGAAAAAAGTGGCCGAAACCCAGTGACAGTGCAGCGGCCGAGGCGTTTGTGTTGCCAAGAGTTTACTCGGCGAATTGTCTTGTCAGTTGAGTCGCTCGCTCTTCGCGGGCCGTCAATTAGCGCCGTTTGCCATTTGAACGGACAGCGTACGGCGACTGGGATTCGGTTCTTGGCGGATTCGGATTCAGTGCTCTCGCCGCTGATTCACTACATGTTAAAGGGGGCCCTTGGTCACTCGCACTTGGCGCACTAATCAGTTGCAAGACGATCGATTAGCGGAAAACAAGAGCTCGCCGGTGCAGCAGCCGCCGGATTGCGATTTTCCCGCACCCAAATCTCGGAACTCTCTCTCGAAGAAAGCGATATAATATACGGAAATCTTAGATAAATAAACATAAATATCCATCGATACATTTTTGAGCGAAAAGCGGGCGCGTCGAAAGCGAAATAAATATTTTTCGAATTACCTAATCGACTGGCCGTTAACGTGAGAGGTGTGTGTGAGTGTGTCTCGAGTGCGTGGTGAATATATTTTATATAATAAAATACTCGTACGCGTGAGCCGAATCGTTTCTCGCCGAGAACACCCTCATTGCATCGCTGAACGTCTGAGGACTTGGATTTGGGTTCCGATTCGGATTCGGTTGAGGGAATTACGCAATGGCCGCCGAGGAGACGGCGCTAACCGGCGTCGGCGAGCTGCTCTTCTCGCTGCTGATCACCTACTTTGGAGCTCTGGAGTTCGCCTATGTAACTCGCCACCTGTACCACTGGACCTTCCGGCATCCGGAGGCCTCCGCCCTGGACGCAGCGGCTGACAGTGAGGAGTTGCCTCGAATGCGCGAGCGCTTGGATAAGGAGATCAAGGAGGCCGCCGAACGGGAGGCCCTGGCCGGCACCAATGTCATGCAGGATGGTGTTATGTACAGCAAGGGCTTCCGCGTGGATCCTGCCGGCGAGAAGAGGGAAGCCCTGGCCGCGGAGCTGGAACGCCAGCAGCAAATAGAGGCCGAGACGCGAAAACAGCTGGCCGAGGCAGAGGCCAAACTGGCGGAAGAAAGGCAACGGGCCAAGAGGCAGGAAGAGGAGGCCGAAGAACAGCAGAAGAAACTGATTGAGGCCGAGAGACAGCGAGAGAAAGAGCAGGCTGAAAAAGAACGCGAGGCGGAGGAGCAGCAGCGTAAACAGCGAGAGATCGAGGAGAAAGAGCGACAGGAGAACGAAAGAAAGCTGATAGAGGCCGAACGAGAGCGCGAGGAGAACGAACGCAGGCTGCATTTAGCCGAAGAGCAGCGAGAGCGTGAAGAGAACGAACGCAGGCTGATCGCTGCCGAGCGTCTAAGAGAGCAAGCCGAAGCCGAAGCTGAGAGACAGCGAGAACAGGCCGAAGCGGAAAGACTGAAAGAACAGGAAGAAGCCGAACGGCAAAGAGTCCTGGCCGAAGCCGAGGCGGCTGAGGCCGAGCGTCGTATCTTCGAAGCCGAAATCCAGCGAGAGCGGGAAGAAGCCGACGACGAGGAAGAACAGGCCCAGCGAGACGCGGAGATTGTAGAACGTCTTCTGGCCGCCGAAAGAGAGCGCAAAATGAGCGCCACTGAGAGCGAACTGGAGGAGGAAGCCGCCTTCGCCGAGCAATCGCGTCGCCTGATCTCCAGCAGATCCGACCTCGAGCAAAAGCAGCGAATGATCGAGGAGAACGCCCGCCGCTTCATGGAGGCCGAGGAGGAGATGGTGATGCTGCAACAGCGCCAACTGATGGCCAGGAACAGCAAGGAGGAGGCCGACGAGTACGCCGGCATGGAGCCCGTGGTGGAGGAGCCGTGCGTAAAAAAAGTGGCGCCACCCAGATTCCAGGAGCCCGACGAACCTATGATGGTGCATAAAGTGAAGACGCAGTTCGGCCAGGGCAGTAGTTCCGAGGAGCCGTACTTGACCAAGTCCAAGACCCTCACCTTCCCCGGAGTCTCCGATGATGGATCCTCCGTTGAGCCCATTTCCAGCCAGCAGTCCTCGTCGTTCAGCACGGACGAAGTCAACCGAGCAGAAGGGGAACGCCCAGAGCCCGAAGGCGAGGATCAGATACCCGATGTTCAGTACACCGAGGACTACCTGCGGTCCCTGGACGGAATCAAGAATCGTCCGCTGGTCCGTGAAGATGGCTCAGGCAGGAGAAGAGCCTTCAAGAAGCGACGTTCCAGTGGAAGCTCCAACTCTTCGCGTGACTCTCGCGCCTCACGCGACGAGGAGCTGAAGATGTTCACCTCGCTGGAGGAGGAGGAACTGCGCCACGGTGACCGGGAGGACTACAATCCCATCAAGTATACGAGTGAACCGACTTTAAGGGTGAAGTCACACCATCGTCGCCATAAAAGGAGTCCGGCCAAGGATGTGAAGCCACCTTCGGAGGCGAGTGGATCCCTGGAGATGCTTGGCGAGGAGAGCACAAATCCATGGGGTGAGGTGGTACCGGAACACTACAAGGATACCGAGTTCTGGAAGCGGGAGAAGGCCCTCTCCATAGACGAGGAGGAAGTCGAACTGGAGAAGCCATCCCGAGGAGAGGATGTGGAGGACGAGGCCACCAACGAGCCAAAGTCCTCCTCCTTCGAGGAGGCCACCGAAGCACAGAACGAAGAAGCTGTGGCAGCCCTGAAACAGCAACACTCCAAGGAGCAGGTGGTGAGTAAATTGAGCTATCAGTCCAGGATCTTTAACAATGGTTTACTGTGTGTTTGCCAGGAAGCGGAAAAGGAGAAGGACAACTCGCAGACAACGGAGGCCAGCGACAGCAACAAAGCCAATGTAAGTGCGTAGGTCAGCCACCCAACCAACCAGAACCAGATCAACCCAGCACCACTCCAGTCCCACTAAACCTGGTCTTCCTGAACCTGAACTTCCTCCCGATTCCCCCGCTGCTCTGCCGTCTGCCTTAACGCTTTACCTCTTTGCTTTCCATATGACCAACGCTTCGCTCTTCCGCTTACTTCCCTGCTTTCCTTGGCCCCGAAAGTTGCAAACCTCTTCCGCAACCGAGGAGCAATCGAGGGGCGGCTCACCTGGCTTACGTCGCAGTCCGCGCATCGACGAGATGGATCACTACGAGGAGCGCTGGTCCGCCAGCCAGGAGCAGCAGCCGGAGCAGCAACAGCAGGCCATAGCGACGCCCCATACTCCGGTCATCAATGTCCAGCAGCCGGATACGGCTCCATGGCGGGATCAGTACGGACTGCTCATGGAGGGGCTCAGCGACTTTTACGACTTTACAGCTTCGGTGAATCCTTCGCGATCCCGCTCCACTTCGCGCAATCCCTCGCCTGTTCCCAAGAATGTGGCCAACCGCATGGATGTGGACGTGGAGCGATCTCTGGAAGTATACGACGATACCCAGGAGGGATTAATGGCAGGAGAACTAAACTGTGAATCTGTTCTTCAACTCCTCGAATCAAACTTAAATGGAAATGAAGCCTCCAACGATAAACCACTCCAAGTACAGACAGTGGCTGATGATGCTAGGAATGGAAATGCAGTAGTGTCCATGGTATATGAGCCCTTAGAGGGAGCTACTCTCAATGCTCCCCAAGGTGAACGAGGACGAGAGCCTTCAGTGGAGAGGACTCGATCGCGGTCGAGATCGCGTTCGCCACTTCCCACCTCTGAGAATCTAGAGAAGAGCATCAGCAAACGCAGGGAACGCCTGATCCGACAGAACGATGAACTTGCAGAGCGATTGTCCCACTCTGGATCCGAAGGTTCCATGGAAATCGAGATCAATGGCAACGGGAGACTAAGTCCGCAGCAGGAAATCATCCTACCGCAGCCCGTGATCGAGATCAATGAAATGGCCGACGAGTCCATGGAAGATGCAAAACCGTCGCACGAAGAAATGCGTCTCTTTGTAGAGACCCTGCGAGCAGAGCGGAATGCCCAGTCGAGGTCTAGATCCCGATCCCGTTCCCGTTCGCCCTTGCCCACGGCCGACAATATTCAAAAGAGTTTGGAAAGCAGACGACTGAAGAGAATTCAACACAACGATGAGATCTTTGAGAAGCTGCACGAGCAAATGAACTCGCCAGAGATCATTATAGAGTCTGCTTCGCCTCCATCATCTCCGCTTCCTCTGCCCACGATTTCCATTGAAATTTCGGAACCACCACCGGAGGAAACCGAAGCAGAGCCGGAGGACACACCGGAGAGCATGGCCAGGCTGTTCGAGAAACTGCGCCTTAACCGAGTGCGCTCCCACTCTCGATCCCGTTCCCGATCTCCTCTGCCCACGGCTGCCAACTTGGAACAGAGCCTGCAGAAGCGACGCGAGAAGCTGATAGCACAGAACGATCAGTTTTTTGAGGCGCTCCAGGAGAGAGCAAAGACCCCGGAGCCGGAAACCCGCATGACCGTAGAGTACGTCTACGAGTTTGTCCACGAAAGAGATGAGCACATTGTGGAAGGCCGCGACATGCGCTCCCTGTCACCATCTCGCTCGCCATCCCCATCAAAGAATGTGGAGGTGGACGACTTTCATTTGATGCTAAACTTGGAAGGCAGTGAACTACGCACTCTTCGCAAGAACAGCGAGGAGCTGGAGAGTGTCCTTGCTGCTAGTGTAAGGCAAAGAGAGCTGGACCTGGAGGCACTGGAAAAGTTGAACAGTGCCAACGAAGAGATAGAGCTCCGAGTCCTCAGTCCAACTGATTCAGAGCTGGAGAGAGTGGCTGCTATGACACGGGAGATGGCTGCTCCGGATCTGGAACGCACAGTTTCCGAGGTGGCTAGAGACTTGCAGGATGAGCTGGTGGCCAGTGGCTTTAAACGCTCCACCTATGTTGGCGAATCCCTTGACCTAGGAAGCGATCAGTTCCAGGATCTGCGCCGTGAGGCCGCTCTATTTCAGCGATCCCGTAGTCCTTCGCCGAGGATGACCTTTGAGCAGGCCAGGGAACAGGCGGCTGCCCAAAGAGAACTCCAAGCAGCCATACTGGACTCCATCACCGACAATCGACTAGGAGCCAAGCCCAAGACATATTCGGAAGAGAGAGCTGCTGCCGGATGTCAGGAAATATCCGCCGCCCAACTGGATGATCTGCGTCATCGCACCGCCGAGTTTCAGCGGTCTCGTAGCCAAAGTCGATCTCCGCTCAGGGAGGATGAGTTAACCCAATTAAGGGACATCGATGCGGAGGCGGCCAAGCGGGAGCTGCAGGATCAGGTTCTGGACAGACTGGCCGCCTCGAGCGGTAACTTTGAAAGCTTCTCCCGCAACTTGAACGCTGACTTTCTCGACAGTGAGCGACGTGCTTCAGACTCGGCTTTGATGGGTGACATGGATCCAGAGGAGTACCATCACTTTCGACGCTATTCGCTGGCCCAGGAGCAGCCCGTGGAGGAGTATCCGAGCGACGACTACGTCTACATCTCGCAGATCGAAGTGCGCACTCTCACAGGCACCAGAACCTGGCTGAAGGAGGACTTTTACCCTCAAGATGCAGATGACTATTCGGATTCCAAAGGCCAGGTGGTGGACCAGGATTCATGGGCACGAGCTGTCTTGGCCGCTGAAGCTGAGGCCGCTGAATTCGATGCCACCAATGCCATCTACAGCTATGATATTGTCGGGGATCACGAGAATCTGGATCAGGAAAGGAGCAGCTCCAACGACAGCGAGGATGAGCGACAGACGGTGGTGGAGATCGATGAGGATGACGAGGATGAGTACGAATTTGAGCTAGACGAGGGCATCTCGGATAACAACGAACGGACCCAGCCCACGGATGAGTCCCATCACGACACCTCCGAGTGCGAGGAGGCGGAAAGGAACGCGGATCGCTATGCCAATCGCGGTGCTCAGGACTGGGAGGAGGTCGAGGATGTGGAGGACTTCCTGGACTACAGCGATGGTGCTGTGGGTGGGGCCACACCCTACTCCGATCCGGATTCCTTCATCGAGCAGATCTACAACGAGGCCATCAAGAACAGAAAGCAATCGGGCATCTTGAGAGACTACGAAACCATGGTCCAGGAGCAACTGCCCTCGGATCACAGCGAATCGGAGAAGGAGAAGTCGGGATCGGAGAGTGAGCGATACGCTCTGTGGGCCAAGACCCGGGAGCTGGAACGATCTAGCTCCAGGACCCGACACACCGACGTTGATATAGCCCTGGGATTGGTTCCTGAAACCGAGCGCCGGGAATCGGAAATGCGTTACCTGGGCGATGCCCATGTGGCTGCTCGCCAATCCACTAGGTTGCGTACCCGTTATGGCTATAATCCTAACTTAGATGTGGGCGCGGTGGAGGATGACATCGAGGTGGACTTGAATTACACGCCCAAGAGGGAGTACAATTGGCGCAAGAACTTCCGTTTGGATGATAATGATGATGAAGTGGAAAGAAATCACCAGGACAACAAAGATCATGATAATGAAGAGCAGGAAGCCAGAGATCAATTCGAGGAGGAGCAGGACTCGCAGGATCGTTATCAGGAAGAGGATCAGGATCCGTATTTATACACAAATGAGGAGAATGGTGAAGATGTCATTGGAGAGCCACTAGATCCCCGTCGCTACAGCCTTGGTGGAGAGAGCATTACCCTCTTCAGTCGCAGTCCTGTTCGTGAAATTCTATCCGATGTGCCAGAAGAACTCCCCCTGGAAGAGGAGCCACCCAAAGAGCAGCCAGAAGAGACTGTTCCCATTGAAGAAGAATTTCCCGTTGAGAAGCCGAAAAAGAAGAAAAGCAAGAAGAAGCTACGCAAGGGATCTAAAACAGAAGAAGAACTCCGAGACGACAACGATTCGGACACACAGATGGGCTATACTCGACGTAGAGATGATCAGGAGGTAGCTGAGCCACCCAAGAGGAAGTCCCGCTCCAGGCGCAGTTCCAAGAGTAGTCTGACAAATGAGGAAGCCAATGGTGGTTCGGGACTCTTTTCGCCCCGCAGTAGTTTGGCCTTTGTAAGTGATTCCCTCGAAGGCATAGCCGAGTTTGAGAGAGACGAAGAGCAGTCTTCGTCCACCAAGAAGAAGACCAAGAAACGCAAGAAGGCTTCGACAAAGGAAAGCAGGGAGGAGGCCAAGGAAGAAACCCAGCCCACAGAAGAATCCCACCTCGACCAGGCTTTGGCTGCTGCTCTGGCAGAGATTGCCCCCGTTTCGGTATCAACCAACTTGACTCCCGAGTCCACTCAGCAGAATCTGCTTTCCATCATCAGTACCGGACAGAGTGTGTGCATTACCCCGGCCTCATCCGTCGAGCAGATCGGAGGCACCTCTACCACCGCAACAGAAATAGCTTCCCCCTCCTCCATCGCGACCACTGTGGCTTCGGCTGCTGTGGTGCCAGCGCGATCCGTGGTGGACACCTTCGACATACTGAAAGACGCCAACTTCTATCCGCTCTTCTAGCCCGCTGGTTTGAAAACTAACCCCGCCACATGTCATTGTTTCGCTCATTCGATTTACTCTCTATAAATATCTGTTTCTTATAGACATGTTCATAAGCCAAGTCAAGTCAAGCCAAGCACAGCCCAGCACAAATCCAGTCCCAAACCGAGCACGCTGTACACGAAATCAGTCCCAGTTCCAGAGCCCAGCATCCAGCATCCGCACCTCTGAATGATGGGATCCCACAGATCCCGCACTGTATAAACTATGTATTATACTAACGACCCCAAGAAATAGCGAACGATTCAAGGATTGTTTACCACATACTCGTAGCTGTTAGTTTACTTAACGATTTTTTGTCTTTATAAAAATGCCGAGAATAAAATGCCAACTGAATAAATGAAAGAAAGCATTTCTGTTGTTCTCTCTCACTCTCTTCGCGGTGGCTATAAATAGCGAACCCTCCACCACCCTCCCCTTGGTATCTGTCAATCTGTTTGTGCCAATTCTGCATCTTGTACCGAAATACCCGAGCATTGAGATCACTTAGTGGTGTCATCCATCCACCAAGTGCAGTCGCAGAGGGAGAGATGGCCCATAAATCGTCCCACAATTACCCATATATTCTTGTTGTATCCGCATATGGCCTATAGCATATATCCCCACGATGTGGCCCAATTTGCATTTGTGGGCTCCTTGTCGCCCGAGGCGTGATGATGTCACTGGTTGACATACGCGGGTATTACGAGCACCCATGACGGGTGGAACACATAAATCCCCCTGCAAATGGTTCGCCATATAGATTTACTCGATTTTTAATGCTCTTGTCATTGCGACTATAAACGCGAACGAAAACAATCTGTCATGCAACCGAATTATACATTCGGTTTTTGGGATTTTGCGGGTCTTATGTCTAAAGAATGGGCGCTAAGGTCAGGGTTAAGTGGCATTATGGTGGGCTAGAAAGTGTCAGAAGTAAAGAGAAGCGAAATCATTTTATATGGGACTTTAATATCTCAGAGAGAATATATATAAATGTTTAGGTTAATATATAGAGCATTTATATTAAAAATCTTCTTTATTTTTTGTAAATTAAAAATATCATAGCTCGGCCAAAAGAGCATTAATTTTAAATCGGAAAACTGTTCTGTGCAAGATTTTATACAGTTAATAAATCTGCATACTTTAATAGACAATTTTGAAAATTAAATTTTTTATCAAAATCAAAAATTTTAATGATGTAACCCCTTATAAAATTTTGCAAAAATGGCCAAAAAATCGATTTCTTCCTGACATATCTAGAAAGATTCGCATGTTAATGCTGATCAAGAATATATGTGGTTTATGGGGTCGGAAATGATTCCTTGACTTAGAAAATTATTATTTTGTATTATAAAATCTGATTTTTTATATTAAAAAACTTCTTGATTTATTTTTTAAATTAAAAATATCATAACTCGGCCAAAAGAGCATTAATTTTAAATCGGAAAACTGTTCTGTGCAAGATTTTCTACAGTTAATAAATCTGCATACTTTAATAGAAAATTTTGAAAATTAAACTTTTTATCAAAATCAAAAATTTCAATGATGTAACCCCTTATAAAATTGTGCAAAAATGGCCAAAAAATCGATTTCTTCCTGGCATATCTAGAAAGATTCCCCTGTTGATGCTGATTAAGAATATATATACTTTATAGGGTCGGAAACGTCTCCTTCACTGCGTTGCAAACTTCTGACTGAAATTATATATACCCTGCAAGGGTATAATAAACGGGAGGTAAATAAATTAACCAAGTAAGATTAAATGAATGATAATAATGACTTAAAATATATTTCATTAAACGTTATTTTGGTGTACAGAATATATTTTTAATTACCAATTGTCTTAAGCGTAATAATTAATGACATTATTTTCTATCTTCCCAAAACGCTTTAAGATTTCCTCCCCAAAATATGCTGCATTCGAATCCCAAAAGTATGCCAAGTTCTCGAATTTTTATCCAGATCTTGCAGCTCCCAGCGAAAAGGCAATTCATTCATTATTTTTTCTGTATGTCAGCTTCGCGAAATATAATATTTTTGCCTGATATTTCTTTGCTGAAATTCTGCTGTCAAGTTTTAGATGTCGTATCCTTAGTCAAATTAAGCTAAAGCCAGCCACTGAAAGCAACACAAAGGTTCGCTCGCGGAGATAACAAATTATTTTCGCGACTGTCAAATGGCCGCAAAAGGGGAAAATTGGGGAAATTGGAAAAATGAAAAATTCTCAAAATATTTATGACAGGCCAACAGGAAAGTGTGTCACTCGAGTGATTTGTTTACGTGGCTCACTTGGCTTTGGCTTTGTTCTCTCCTCCAACAAACGGTCCATTTGGAATATATATTTTCTGTATGTTCTGTAAAACTCATTACGTAATGCGTGTGTACATCTGTACATATCTCTCCGAACTTGCGTTAGAGCCCAAAGAGCCGAGCACAGACGTTGCCAAAAAGTCTTATTCAATAGTTTTGTCTTTGACATGAATTCATTTTTCTTATACGGGGCACACTTAAAAGCCTGCGGTTATATTTTCTTTCATATTTCCCCTACAAATTGCCAGTACACACACTTAGAATATAGTATTTTTGCCTTAAATAATTATAGAAATAAAAACAGAAAACCGAATTCACTTGAATTTTTGTGCGTTCAGCTGGTAAATGAATTTTTCTTATTCAGTGTCAGTTAAATGAAACACCTTTTTCCGCGCTGCCAAACATTTCGTCGAAAATAGATACTCGAGAGTCATCTCAGCATTTTTTCAATATTTTTCCATATTATCTCAACCGAATTAAGGACAAATTAGAAATGTGCCAGATTGAATTAAATCCAATTTCGGGGCGCAGCTGCTCGCAAACAAACTTAAACTTGAACTTATGGATAGCCAGCCAGTTACAGAGAAGTGCCTCCTTGTCTCGGGGAAACTTTCCCTGCTCTTGCCTTTGATTTTCTTTCGTTCAATAAACAACAAACAAGAAATAAAAATACAAAAATACGCTGGAATATAAACGCGCGCCTTTCGATATACACGATATACATAAATATATATATCTGTATATATCCAAATTTATGACCCAATTAACGCCTTAACGCCTCCGAGAAAACTGCCAAATAATCGTAATGAGGAGCAGCGGCGGCCGCGGAGCAGTCACAACACGCAAAACTTTTTATCAAAGATTCGCGAGATGCGGATTATTTATAGACCAACTCGCAGATTGCATTACACTCGGCTCCATTGCAGTTGTTGTTGCTTCTGCTGTGTGTCTGTGGCGAAAATAGCAACAACTAATATACACACGCTATGCATTATTTAATGCACAAGTCTGTATATTCATATAGCCACAAACATTCATCATGGCATAGTATATATGATAGATAGGAATATGGAATGGCATGGCCAGCGAAAAAAGATTTGTTTGGGGCAGATCTTGGGGAAGGAATTATAAGGAATCGATGTCTTTATGGTTTATAATTTTATAATTATTTGTTTACAAGTAACCATTTACAAACAAATATCCATATCATAAACGATATATAGACCTCATGTAACGCCAATAAAATATCTCTTTTTAAAAACAAACAAATCAAGCCATTCAAAATGATCGTTTCCCCATTAGACTTGAGACCATAAATAACTGAATAAAAACAAGGAAATCTAAAATTATTTAGTGCTGTTTATACTCTTAATTTTATGTGTGTTCTGTTTGGTTTTGTGCATAATAACCAACTTGAAACTACACACCATTTCCTAGATATTTATTTGATTTGAAACCCCCCCCCCCCCCCCCCCCCTCATCGCTTGGCAACCCACGTCACTGGTACATTATTATTATTAAAGCAATAAATTTCAACCATCACAGCAGTGAATCAGTTTACATCAACATTTTGATTTTTAAACAAACTATATATATGTACATATATACATATTCTGTGTAGCCAGAAGATTTTACGAATTGTTGATTTCGTTTATTATTCATTTCGGGCCAAGCAATTTTTCTTACACCATTGACGACCTAGAGCAGGGAGAGACCTTGTTAAATGCTTTCTACCACTGAACTGTCACTGGTTTTTATAAAACATCTTTGCGGCCCATTGGTCATTTGTACTTGTTTATAATTCGCACCAATTCCCCTTGGGCGGCTGCCCTTAAATGTCGCGTCAATTTGTCTAATGGCAATTTGTTCCGCCGCCGAACAAACATTGCTTATTAATTGGGGTGCAATATTTTAATTTGCCGCAAAATATGTACGTTGAAATTGATTTAGGACCAAACTGATGATGAGGTCACGATGGGGCTCCATGAAAAGTTGTTCGATATCCATCAAATGTCAAGAGTTTTTATTTACCATTTATATGTGTCAAAGAGAAACTTATTTAAAGTTTTTTTAAAGCAGTTATAGGGGAATAAACAATCTTCCTACACATTCCAAAATTAGGATTAAATGAAAACTTCTCTTGAAACAATTTTGAAAATATAAATGATTAAATATATATATTTTTAATTTAATAAGAAATATTTTAGATGCTTTTAAGACCGTGTTTATGTAAGTTATTACTAAAAATATAATTATCCAAAAGAAAAAACTCATTAAAAGTAAATTTTTAAAGATCATCTGTTTGATAATCATAGTTCTTTATCTGTACAATAAAAAATCCAACTCAAATGTTACCCTTTCTTCTTTTTATGGTATCTTTTTCTATTACAAATTATTTAATGTTCAATTCCGAATGATTTTCTGCACACCTGTTGGCCCGTTTCAGTAAACATTTGCATCCATTGGCATCCCAATGATGTTTGTATGCCAAATTGCCAGAATATCGAGGAATGCGAAAAAATAAATTCCATATATTAATACAATTACGATAATGCATGGGCAGAGCGCAGCGCAGATCAATTAAGGCAGAACTAAAGGGAAATATATATTCGAAAATACGAATACCAGAGGCAGATCATTGCTTAGATCCCCGATCCAATACCGATTTATGCTCCATTATGCAGTGTGTGTGTGGGAAAAGCTGAGCGTGTCTGTGAGATTTTCCATTTACGAGACTACTTTCGGTGTATGTGTGTGGCGACTTGTGTGTCGTGTGCACAAGCGCCATCGAAAGCAGCATTTGGAAGGGGGGAAACTGGGAAAATTTCTCAAAACTCTGACAAGCATTTAAGGGGGGGATGAGATGCCACACCCCTTTGACACCCCACACAAGCAGGTGCGCCACCCACGCCTTTTGGCACCTGAAATGCGTTCGATTATTATTATAATATTCCCTCTTACAAATTACTATTTTTAAGCGCAAACGAAATATTGCCAGCAAATTGGCCGAAATCGCAGAAGAAATTACCCAATTGCATTGCACATTCAATAATCCCGTTAATTATTGGCGATATTTACATTGTCTAGTCCGTGGATTTTTCTCTATTTTTCGCTCTCGCCGAACGAGAAGAAATCTCTAGAGATCTGCGCTCTCCGGGCGCTCCGAGATTTTATTTTTACACTTGGCGGTGGCGAAACTAGATACAGAGCGAGCGGTCGGTGCCGCTGCACATTCGAGCGTTTCAAAAACATTTTCGGAAACCGCTGCGCCAGTTGAGATCCCGACTCGGCAAAGATCATAACGTTCTGGACGCCGAAAAAAATCGAAAAATAATATAACGAACACACACAGTACACGCACCACGCGCGGCACCCAGAAACAGATACACACTGAGATACACAGACACAAAGATACAGACCCACGAGATACAACATTTATAGAAAAGAAAGTTCAGTCGGTCGCGATGGCGGACGTGGAAATTATGCAAACCGTGCAAACGGAAGTGAAGAAAACGAAAAAGGTCAAGAAGTCGTCGAAGCGTCGCGAATCCGAGGTCCAGATCAGCGAGGTGGAGGTGGACGCCTCCATCGAGGAAAGGGGGTAGGTGACCTGTGTCATGTGTGTCCCAGCACAGTTTTGTGGCAGTTCGTTAAAGGCATATCTAGTATATATTATCTCTCTCATGATCAATCACACAATCTTCCTCCTTGTCCGATCTCATTCCGAAGTCATTTCCCTTGTCGAAATTTCCAAATCAATTCAAAACTCAATTCCAAAGATATTCCCAATATGTATACAATATCCAAAAGAACTCTCTCGCATATCGAACTTTTACAAAACGACACACGTTACTACTCTACTTTCCTCGGATCACTAAAAGGTATCCACAAAGTCGATCTAAGTACACCAAACCAAACCAAAACCAAACCAAAACCAGACCCAACAGAAACCAAAACCAAAAACCAAGAAACAGTGCCACAACAATACCACAAAAATAACATACCAAAATCACACTGCACAACACAAAAACAAAACCAAAAATCGATTGGAAATATTTTATTTAATCCCTATAAAAACACACTATCTGTGATGTATTTCCTAAACTGTTTATGTGTGAAATTAACAGGGCTGTGAATTATATAATTGTGCAGAGTGATCCTTTCGCCATGGGAATTATAAATTTCAGTAAAATTCGGGTGCAGAAAAGGTAGTTTCAGATATTACAAAGAAGGTTGCAAGCTCAAAATGGATTCTTATTGGTATCCTCGAGGATTCTGATATATTTTCTATAAAGTTTTTAGTCTATGTACAATTTCTTTTATCAAAGATTATTTGCATAAAGTTGAAGAACACTTCAAATGGGCTTAAAACAACTTAAAAGTTTTTATTTAAAAAGACGCTTTGATATTTCTGAAATATCTTTAAACCTGAGGATTTCCGAAACACTTTTATAATAATTCACAGTTCTAAATATTATTATCGTGACAAATTTCTATATCCCCAATGTGTGTGTATGTGCTTCCAGTTAATTTTCAGTGGCGAGTACACAAAAGCCATGGACAAGGACTGGCACTCCGGACACTTTTGCTGCTGGCAGTGCGACGAGAGCCTCACCGGACAGCGCTACGTCATCCGGGACGACCATCCGTACTGCATCAAGTGCTACGAGAACGTGTTCGCCAATACGTGCGAGGAGTGCAACAAGATCATTGGCATCGACTCGAAGGTGAGTGCTACTACCCAGACGTCTGTGTATATTAATAAAAAATTCAGAAAACCGGGAATCTGGGCCCATAAACTGATCGTAAACTGAGTTGATGATGGCCATATGTGGGCAGTTTAATAATGGAACCATCAAGTGGGGCAAAGAAAAAGAATCATATTATATGGTGCACACTTCCCTTGACAAAATCCCCCTGTTTAAATGCAGCTCGTAAAAGCCCAAAAGAAATCCAAAAATATTTAAAATCAATCAATCAAAATAACACAGATTACAAACATTTACACAAAGATTCGATTTTTAATGCGGGTTTTATGCTTCTGTTGTGTTGCTTTTTATGTCCGTTTAATGTTCATCGAGTTGGGTTTATGCCGGTTTTATGCGTCTGGCCGTAATTTATATTAATTATCATTTTAAAAATAGATTGACAAATGCAAAGATGAGCTAATAAGCAGAGTGTTTAGTTTAGATACTTGTAACGGTATTTAACTAGCACAATTTTAAATTCTTGATCCCAATAAGAAAGGTTTAAAGGGGTTTTAAAAATGCAAAAATAATAGGGAAATATTTGTAAATACTTTATATCGAATTCTGTTTAAGTTTTTTGCATTATTCAGAGGAATCTATAAAAACTATTCTTTTATATCAATTTAGAAATAAATTATATATTATTATCCACATAGTTGTTGATCTTAGTTTTGTAATAAGTCATCCTCCATTTTAAAATTTAAATAAAAACTCCTCCGCCAATAATGATTTCCTTTTAAAAATACTACATTATTCCACAAAACAAAGTCATAAAATTTAAATACATTTCCGTTTGAAAATATAATTAAAATTAGCAGAAAATCTTCACAAATTAGATGTAATTCGTGTCTCAAATCTAATCCCTTTTAAATCTCCCTCAAACAGGACCTATCCTACAAAGACAAGCACTGGCACGAGGCCTGCTTCCTGTGCTTCAAGTGCCACCTGTCGCTGGTGGACAAGCAGTTTGGGGCCAAGGCGGATAAGATCTACTGTGGAAACTGCTACGATGCCCAGTTTGCGTCCCGTTGCGATGGCTGCGGCGAAGTTTTTCGTGCAGGTAAGAAAATCCAAAAAGAAAATCCCCGAATTTTGTGGCATACTTGCGGGCGGTTCTTGCCAAATGGCAGCACTGAACCATAAACTTATTTCGGTTGTGGGAATATCTTGAAGATGCGCACTGGGAATTCAAGTTCTTACCGTTCCCGTTAGGGTCTGCTAATTGTTAATACTAGATGGATGCGATCAGGAGCTAGGCGCAGCCGCCAGAAACTGGTTCGGCTCAGGTGGATATCTCTGCACAGGTATCCCAGGTATCCGTATCTCGAGCACTTGATCAATTTATAATGCCATCGCAAGGAAATTGATTGCTTTTGGCTGGGATACTTGTTAGCAATGCTAAGTCTATTTAGATTGGGGTGGGCTTGCGGAAATTGGATTAAGATTAACTCCAGATTTTAGGTAGCGAAAACTCTTAAAGAAATTTATTTTAATTTTAACATTTTCTTTACTTATAAAGGTAAAGTAAATTTACAAAATATATCTAGCCCATTCTTAATTATACAAAATATTTAAGCATATTTTAGAAGCAATTACATTTCAACTGCTCAGGAATATATTATTAGAAGTCATTAAAAGTGATACTTTTATAGCTATACTTCATATTCATGGCAGTTCATTGCCTGTGATTAAACAAATATTAAGTCAATTTTATGTGGGAGTGACGAACTTAAAAACCAGTTTAGATTCTTGAAAATAAAGCTGTTAAAAGGATATAATATCTTTACTCTACAACCCAAGAAACAATTCTCTAAAATTTTAAACTTGTTTGAATATTTGTTCGATGAAGATTACAATCAGCCAAGTGGTTAAACGCTTTTTGCTCAAAACTAGTTTTGTTTTTGACACAAGCGGAAGTATAGCTCACTCAATTATTTCCTAGATTGACAGGTAATTTCGATGTTATCTTCCAAGTTTAACTAGACAAAAGGGGTTTATATGTGCCAAGTTTTCTGTGTAGGTTATTAAAAAAGTATAAAATAGTATTTAGCTCCAGTAAACCCCTTACTATTCAAAGAGGTCCACCCGAATGTATCTGCTGGATGTGTCAGCTTTTGCATTCCAGCTAACGAACTTGCCACACTCGAGTGCGTCCAGTTTTGAGATGCAAAGATACGCAGAGTTGCTTACGTAAGTGCCTTGATGTCTCAACTGGCAGACTGCAAGTTCATTGTCACCTGTGTCCGCGGAGTCATTAATGGAACGGGCTTCAAAAGGCGGCCCACGCCAGACCCTGAACCCATTCCATTCCCCCCTTTATTTTTTGTACTTCAAAGAGTGAAAAGTCAAGACAAGGTGTCTGCCGTGCTCCGCTTTCAACTGTAGCGCAAATAAATATGACAGAAAGGCAAACAGTGTCAGAATACGTTGACTTTGTCAGCGACTGATAAATTTATGGCCGATGCCGTGCGATCTGAGGCGATCTGATACGATCCGATCCGATCCAACCCCTCGGCACGTTCCCAATTTGGCCAAAACGCCGCGGGGCCGTGACACTTTCGCGTCAACGCAAGGTTGCCAACATCCACGCGTTGCCAATTACGTGTAGAACAGGCCAGAAACAGATCAGAAACAGCACAAATCGCGACAGCTACGCGGCAGTAAATATTATTATATTGTTGATTTCCCTGCACTCGCGAAAAGTTATTTCAATGTCAGCAGCGCATCCCACACACTCGGGGTTTTTGCGAGCTCGGATTGAGAGATTCTGCTGTTTGTCAAAGGTGGATCCCAACCTGACAGACCACACTGACCATATCGGGGGGCAGCCAATATGCTTATCAAGTGCACAATAAATACTTGCTAATTACTTGGAGTTCGCAAAGGCAAGACGAGTCTGTCTGTCTGTCTGTCTGTGTCGGCCTGACATGAAATCATCCCAAAACGCAGGGCCCCAGGCCATTGAGATCCCATAGATCCCATAGATACCCAGTGAGCACATCTAATGCGAAGCCTCTGACTCACCAGTAAAGAAAGGAAAATAATTATAAATTGTACACTGGGAACAAAGTTTAACAGAAGCTGAAATTGTTGCTAAAACAGATGTAATTTCTTAGGGATTTATTTTACAATTTGTATTGGTTTTTAGACTATACTAAAAGAATATTAATACAAAATATTTATTTAAAAAATATTATATTACAACATTTTTATATTCTCATATTTATAATATTTTTTGATACAAAAATTAGTTGATTAACGAGCATCAAGAGTTAGTTTTGAAAATATTCTTTAATTTCAATAAAAGCCCAGAGAAATTTGTATTCTTTTCATTATCTTATATTTTCCCATACCAAACTTTTCATATATTTTATTTAAATATACATTTCAGCAAAATGTACATTGTTTTATCAAGACTTTTTGACATTTTTCTGTGTAGCTTTAGACACTTTTTTGATTTATTTACTCCATCTGCTCAAAGACACGCGTCGTCGAAGCAAAGATTTTGGGATTTTAATTTCTTTTTTTTTTATTCTGCATGCGGTATCCCTTGATTTGTGGCTTTTAAATTGCCATGGTTCGGATTCATTAGAATGAAAAATGGTTATTATGCTGCTATTTTCGGGGGCGGAGGTGCGGCAGACATTGCGAATCGGCGGGAATAATTAAATAGAATGTGGTTTTTGGCACGCTGCGAATGAGACTTTCATTTTGGGGCTGAGTCTATAGAGAAGAGGAGATGATTTTGCCATTGCTGGGTTTTAATTATTTGAAATTTTGGGGATTTTATGTGGCCTCAATAAAGGATTAGAGAGGGAACTAGAATGAAGTATATATAAATACATCAAAGAATATATATAGAGCTCTAAAATTTTTAATTTTCAAAAGTTATGCAGCTTAGACTTTGTGCAGCAATAACTTAAAAAATACTTCACATCACAACAACTTTGTTGAAGCCAATTACTGCTTAATTTTTCTAATGAATTTCGATTTCTTTATGGGTTTTCAATTGATTGATTTGTTGGTAGCGAACTGTAGGGGAATCCCACGCCATCATTTCGGATCATCCAACGCGTGTCGTGCCATTTCCGTAAGTCGCGGGCATTAATCAAAAGCATTTGGCAGCGAAATTAACTTCATTCTATTATTCGTGGCCAAATCGGGATGGAATTGATTAAAAACTGCAACCATTTCCTATTCGGAACGAAAGACAACCAGGGTAACACTGCCACTGGGCGTTGCGGCCAACCAGTCTGACTTCTAGTAGGTCTCGTTGACATATCCCCAGAGTTACAATGCAAAGTAATGCCCACACCCGATCTGCATAGGTAGAGGCCACAGCCAGTGTCAGTCCCCCCACCTGCCTGTCGGGTTCGTCAATCTCCTCCCTGCAGTCAAAATAGTTCATAATTGCCGGCCAGCGGAGGAGTCCATGCTCTCTAAATGGCACCTGGTCTGCCTTGCCGGGCCCGGGTGAATATAATATGCCAGCTATTTCCAGCTTGTCGTGTTCGATCTGCGCTCGGAGGCGGCATGCAACAGGTACCAATACCGGTACCGGCACTCACCATCATTCCGCTCGAATCCCAAACTCACTCGACTCAATACCAGCTGAAATTCGAGTCAAAGTGACTCGCTCGCTCGCTCTCGGAAGTGTGTTTTGTTTTGGGCCCTCGCCTCGGTTTATTCAGTCTCAAAGCGGCATTCAAAGCGCGTGGAATGTGCCGCGGAAACAATTACAAAGCGATTCCCCAAGATATATATTCTGTTTGCTGATTTTCCAGCTACGTGTTGCATGTGCATAAACTTTGATCATCTTGATACCATAAAGAACCCAATAAAGTACATCCGCAGTTGGTGTTCATAATTGAGGAAAGGCGGCGTTGAGTGGAATAAGCCAGTGCCAGTGCCTTTCTGCGATTATAAACACCTTGTTGTTTTTAAGGAAATCACCTGTAAACAATATGAAATATATGGAGAATGCAAAAGTGTACCCAACACAGTTAAATGGCTTCTGTTTTCCGCGATTGTAAACTGTGAAACTGCAATAAAATAGAGCGGGGAGGGGGTTTAATTTTTTGAAAAACTGTGGGCTCGATTTCGGCCCACATGGCGTATGCTTGTCGTCTGATTTCACTTTGCATCCTGGGCGTATACGTAACGCACGGCCCACACGCACACACTGGGGCATTGCACAATCCTCAGGTGGCCAGAAATGAAATCGAGACACTCCAGTTACACTTTTCCCCCGAAAAAAAAACACAACACTTTTCCATGTCATAAATAAAACCAAAGCGACCAAACAAGCCGGAAACGAATTTGGACCCATTTTGGTTGCATTTAATGTCAAGCGATGGCCAATTCGACGTGTTCCACATGTAAATTCCATCCGAAATGGAAACCACATGAATATGCACGCCATTCAGTTGGAATTTCTTTCGTTTATTATTATTATTGTTATGTGTTTTTGTGTCGTTGCAATTGAATATCAATTGGCAATGGAAATTGAAACGAAATCGAAATGAAATCGCTTGAAACTATTTCCAAATGGCTTTCAATTGAATGCGTTAATTGTGCGGCCTGCGATTATAGTGACTGTGTAAACGATTCTTAATTAACTCGATTCCCCTTGGGGGCTTTGGATTAATTAAAGATCCTATCGGAGGAGCACTTTAAGACACCCGCTAAGTCGACAGCTCACGCTGATCCCGCTTAGACGATGTCATCCGGTTGTCTTATCAAAACAAAGGCCCACAAAACAAGCAAATTCAATTTCTCTTTTCACCGAATCTAACAGACCAATAAATCTTGGCGTTTTAAGCCCGCTTTTTTGTGCCCTGCGGCGGGTCAAAGTCAAAGATCCCACAGTGAAAATCAAATATTGCGGCAAGCCGCTAAATGGGAGACATTGTCAAATGCACAGCAAAAAAAAATATAAAAAATTAAAAAGGAAAAAGAAAAGAGATGACACATTAAGCTCCTGAATTTTTAAGAATTTTAAGATTTAAATATTGTTCTTTAAGTAGTTTTCTCTTAATACAATTCTATACTTATGATTGCAATTTTTAACTTAATCAAGGCTTGAAAATATCTTAAAGAGATCTTAAATACCTTTGACTTTACAATCTATTACTCAATCAGTTTTTTAAAATATCTCAAATACTTACTCATTCAAAGAATGCTTTTGTTTATAAACAATGTATATACAAATTATTTTTTGCTGTGTGCCCCTTTTCGCTATTTGCTGCCAACAGTCTCGGTGTCTCCGATTGCAATTAAAAATGCAGACCATGCACGACTCAAGGGTTTGGGTTTCGCTCTGCATTTGGCTTAGGTTGACATATCCAAATCCAAGTCCGAATGCGAATTCGAATCCACTTTCATTTTCCGGGCCAATGCAAATGCCATCAATCAGCCTGCAGTCAGCGACCTGTCAATATATCATTGCCTCAATGTCTCTCCACTTGACCTCAGCAGCGATCGTCATTGCCGCCGCGGTGACTTTTGTTGTAGGCGTCGTCGTCGTCGGCGGCTTGAGGCTCCAATCTATCAGTATCTCTGTGGCTCAGTGGCTCAGTGTCTCAGTGGGCGATGTGTTTGGTGTTTCCGAAGCTGACAACCCATCACAATTAGTTATAATTATGTTAGACGCTGGTAGCCATAAATAAACTTTGTTTATGCGCCCATCATTTAGCCGCAAAAATATAGACGGCACAAAGCCATACGAATGCTGTGGTTACGAGTTGGTAATCCAAAACGAATGGGTCACCAACAAGTTGAACTAGATTCGGTTAGATAGCAATATGGGCACATAAACCTAAATTATTTAGTTATATTTTTAATATTTACAGTGCTTGCTTATATTATTTATATTTTCCAAAATCTGCTTAATTTCCAGCAGTCCCCAAAATCAGTTTTTCACATCTTACTGTCAAGTTAAATATTAACTGAAGCTTTGTCTTATTGTGTAAGGTTGTTGTGGAATGTTTTACTTGTTTATGGAATATTTATAACTTGTTTATTTTATATTTTACAAATATATAAAGAAGCTGAAGAGGAATTTTAATTGTTTATTGCTTTTCAAGCTTCTAAATTCATAAATAAATTATTTATTCTGCCAAAACATTTATTTGCTTAACTAAAATGAGTTAAAATCAAATACTACGTTCTAAATTACCTCACCTGTGGGAATATTCCAAGTTATTGTTATTAAAAATAGCTTAGCTGGAGAATAAAATATTATAATTTCCTGTTCAGTTATTAAAATCTTACATCATCTCTAAATAAGCTTGATTTTGGATCAGAACCTAACTGAAATACTCCCCTCAAAAGAATTTAGAAACCCCTTTTCTTTCCAAAATACTTAATCTTACATCATCTGCCCCAAAAATCCAGCACTCCAATTGGAGATTTCTCCGACATTCCTCGGCTATCTAAGCATTGTATCTTCCCAATTGTGTGGGTTTCTTTGGTTATTATTCCGCTCTAATCTATTCGATTCCATTCTGAGCTTCCTGTGCGCCTCCAGCTTGGACAATTTCCTGCTTCAATTTGCGCACGAGCTTCGACCAAAAAAAAAAAAGAAACTAAACAAAACAAAATTGCTCATGAAATTCAGAATTTTTTGTTGTACCTTGTTCTGCTTACAAAAAGTTAATTATTTAATGATTTATGATAGCCAGTTGCGGCAGTTGTTGTTTCATTTCCATTATAACCAATTTGGTTTTGGATTTTATTTATAAGCATTCGCTAAGTTTAATGAAACTTGTTATTTGGCAAATGATGTCATAGAGACAACGCCTTGAGATCATAGCAGATCTGTCATGGAACCAGAGAGAGAGACTTGGCGTCGCCAAATTAAGTTCGTGCTTAATTCCAGAGATCGTTTTTAGAGGATTTATAGCCCGGTCTTTGATCACAAATTGACCCACTTTAAGCGGTTTAGAGTTCAATGAAATTGCAATTTTATGACTAATACAAGGGGCTCGATTAAGAGGGAAAATAGTCAATAACCGAAGCCATTTAGTTGGGTACACTCTGGCATTCCTGATCTCTAATCCAACGATACTAAAGAGTAGCCCAGAAACATGACCGACGTGGATGTGCTCAGCTCCAGGATGAAGTCGCGCCTTCACCTGCAGACCAAGACCATTGGCGCTGACCGGATCAAGAAGGCTAAGGATAACAACGAGGACATTGCCGTGCTGAGCATGTTCCTGCCGAACGCCTCCGCCGTGGAGGAGAATCGCAATTTCTATTGCCAGCTGGGCGACTATTGTCGCCTCGGCGATCCGCGCCACTCCAAAGCAGGTAACCCAAGCCAAAAGGTGCTTAATTAACGACGGATGAGACATCATAATTTATCAATATTATTGGCCGAAAACTATTCAAATTGGCCAGAAGAAAGGAACCGCCCACAGGTCCACAGCGTCGTCGTCATCGCTATCGGTGATGGTGATGATGGTGATGATGGTGATGATGATGATGATGATGAGTAATGAATTTGCCATTTACGGAGACCCTCGGAACAGGCCAGACAAGAAATCCATCCGAGGGTCTATTAATTTATGTTTCTAATGAAGAAAGACAAGCCATAAAATTTAAATAATAAAACAGAAAACTATAATCGAAATGTTTTGATTTACAAGACGTTCGAGTGTCCAAAATTGTTTGATCGAGATTTGAGTTCTTTTATTTTACTATTATGGAAAATATTGATTTAATTTATGGTTAAATAATTTGTACAAAATTTATGGGAATATTGATAAGAGTATTAAGTGCTTTACTCATGTCTTTGTATACTATTTTATAGGGTTTATATATTTGTACTTAAGTAGAATACAAATAACTGTTTTTATTTAACAACTAGTGAAATTTAATGACACATTTGGCGGATACAGCTCCAAGACAATATGGAACAACTCCCTCAACTTATTTTCCCGCGCCTGTCCCAACTTTCCTCGATTGTCTTGCTCGGAAACCGTGAATTAAAGAATCATTTTCAGTCGACAGAGTCAACATTTCCACTCAATTACCCGCTCTAGCAGGGCTTTGTTCTCACCGAAAAGGGGGAAAACTCACCTTAACTCTTGCCTGTCTGCTTATTTTTGGCCACAAACAATTTCAAACACGCAATAAAGAAGCTTAGACCAAAGTCCTCCAGGGTTTATATGGACTACTAAAGCGAACATAGCCCTAAATCAAACGGCGAATGTCTGCCGTCTTCAAGACTAGCCACAAATTTGCGTAATTTCTGCATTAATTGTTATGAAAATGTCGAAGCCCCCGGAAAAAATTCGGGTGAGGCGTGACAGGCGCCCCCGCCGTGGAAAAAAAATGGAAAAAAGTTGCATGTCTGGCCGACATAACGACGGAAAGTTTCCTTTTGTTTCCATATCGAAAAATGGATGGAAGACAATCACTGCGCTGCCCCCAATCTGTCATTTTGTCTGAAATTGAGTTTTTGCCTAAATAGAATTGATCGGAGATCCAGAGCTGGGTTAGTGGGTTGCCAAAGTTCAGGGTTCAAGGTTCCCAGATTGCGGAAATTGATTTTGACTTCGATTTTAACCTGATTCTCCTCATGCTCCTCCACTTTCAGGTACCAAGAAGATGGAGTACAAAACCAGGCAATGGCACGAGAACTGCTTCTGCTGCTGCGTCTGCAAGACGGCCATCGGCACCAAGTCGTTTATCCCGCGGGAGCAGGAGATCTACTGCGCCGGCTGCTACGAGGAGAAGTTTGCCACGCGCTGCATCAAGTGCAATAAGGTGAGTGGAGTTGTATCTTTTTTGTACTCCTAATAAAGTATCTTCTTTTTGATCACTCCAGGTCATCACCTCGGGAGGTGTTACCTACAAGAACGAGCCGTGGCATCGCGAGTGCTTCACCTGCACCCATTGCAACATCACGCTAGCTGGCCAGCGATTCACCAGCCGGGATGAGAAGCCCTACTGTGCCGAGTGCTTTGGCGAGCTGTTTGCCAAGCGCTGCACAGCCTGTGTGAAGCCCATAACAGGTGCGTTGAATATAAAACCTTTCTACCAAAGGAATCCTTATTAATCCATCTTTTCCCTTACAGGCATTGGCGGCACACGCTTCATCTCGTTCGAGGATCGCCACTGGCACCACGACTGCTTCGTGTGCGCCAGCTGCAAGGCCAGCCTGGTGGGACGGGGCTTCATCACCGACGGACCCGACATCCTGTGCCCCGACTGCGCCAAGCAGAAGCTGATGTAAGTCAGAGTCAGGTGCCAGGATGTAGGGAGTCGGGAGTCAGGAGGAGGAGAAGGCGGAAAAGCCAACATTAGCCATAAACAAATTCAACGAAATTATGGATCAAATCGGAGGGATACAAGTGGAGAAGGAATATATATACACACATGTATTAAAACGATATACAAGAGAAGATAATGCCTTACATTAGAAATGGAAGAAACTAGCTGAAGCATCGGAAGGAAGATGTATCCTATACTAAAACTAAATCAAAAGCAAATCAAATTTTGTAAAATTCAAGTCGATAGAGTTAGCTAATGAAAATGTAGGATAACTGCGCTTTATCTTCACGCGAGTAGACCAGCACATCGGATTGTATAGATACTTATTATTTGTAATTGCATTTCAGAACGAAATCAAAATCACTAAAAATGGAAAACAAGGAAAACCCAAACAAAAAAAAAAAAACAAAAAAATCTACAGAAATACTGAACCAACTGTAACTATTGTTGCCACATTGAAAAATGTATGTTTATTTATTTATTTTAAGTTTTTAACCAAGCGACGAGCCAAGCGCCGAATGAGATGAAAGTTTCCTAACCGCAGGTTTTAGTTCTAAACAGTTTTATTGTATTAAAAAACCACGCGATTTATGTTTGATATGTATTGTATGTTTATTAAACAGCAACGAAAACAACACGCACACACACACAGACACAGACACATGTCCTAGCAATTTAATTGTTTAGTTTATATTACTTTTGTTTCGATATTTTTTGGTCACTCTACGTATGTCAGAGACTCCGCTTATTTCCAGCACTAAACCAACACACAACACACGCGCAACACACAAATAATAATGATAATTGCGACACAACATTATATCAATGTCCTTAACTATTTAATGAAATTCAATCTAAATAAATTAATAAATTATCAACGAAATGTTTTATTCGTGTTTTTGAAAGGGGTTTTTAAGGTTTTTAAAGGGGAATTTTTATATATATATTTTAGAATTTTAAAAGCCACAAAAAGATTTAAGAATTTAGGGTTTTTATTATGTCTAGAAAGTTTATTCAAGGCTGTAATTTTAATTGTTTTTATGATTAATTAGACATTTGAAAAGTCGTTTTCTACTTTTAGCGTGACCAGGTACTACTTTTTACGTTGCCTGATACCTTTTTAGAGCTGCCAGATTGCTCAACTAAGATATCAAGAGCTTGACTTAACATTATGTTAACGGTTAATTTAAAAATTTTAAGGGAATTAACATTAAATTAATGTTGTTAAAATCCATAGGGCTTTTTGTTTACTCTGGTTAATTTATTTTCTTTAATTAAAGTACTTATACAATCCAGAACTGAAACCAAAACAACCTCATTTATTAATTTACTGACTTATTACTTAAAACTGCTTCTTAAAATAACACAAAAGAAAGCCAAGACAAAACAAAGATCTTGACAATATTTTATCCTCCTTATGGATCCTTAATCTTTAATGATTTATTATAAATATAATAAAATATAAACATGAATCATCCCTATAGCAGGTAAGTGCCAGAATCCCCCCCTGAGAAATATAACACTTTCACTGCCCGATAACTGAAGCGATATTGGCAACAACCTCGTCGTAGATCGTGTAATTTCGGTGCCAGCTCAACAGAATAATACACATATATAACAGAAAATTGACAAACAAATGCAAATGGGTAACTCAAACAGTTGAAATGGCTCAAAACCCAAAGCGCAGCGACTGCTCAGGGCACGTCCCAAAGCTGGGATCGGTGTTTGGGCTATCGGTATTGGATATTGGCCATGTGCCAGGTGAAACAGCTTAACCAAACCCGAACAAAGGCAAATACAAACAGCGCTCAATTACACTCAAGATGCGTACGAAAAAGTGGTAAAATGTGTGTGAAATGAGGAAAAAGCGCAGCACTTGGAATAAGTTCGTTGGCCAAGGCGAAGCCAAAATTAGTGCAAGCGCAAGCCAGGGACAGAGCGGATCTCCGTTGCCGTCGAGATGCAGGTGATCTACACGACACTGGTGCTGGGGCTCCTCTCCGCGACCCTTCTCCAGGCGGCCATTCTTCCGTTGACCCTGATCAAAGAGAGCGTGGACTACAATCAGGCGCTGCCCATGGATACGGAGAAGTTCGGCTATCTGGAGGTCAAGCCCAATGGCTCGCTGTTTTTACGGAGGGCTCCCAACCAGAGCGGCAATAACCGACAGAATCTTCTAATGCTTCGAGGCATTCTTCAGGCTCTGAAGATCACTCCGCTGCACATTCCCGAAGCTGGTGGCCAAACCAGGCTGGACCTGAAGATCTACGGAGACGGAGTAGAGCACAAATTTCCGCCGATTTTGGAGAACATCATAAGGCGCATTCAGACCTATTTTTCGGTTTATCGCTACACAGACACCAGTCAGCCCTTGCAGCGGGTGGAAATATCAACTCTAGCGGCAGAGGAATCTCCGAATGTGACCACCTTGCGACCCCAGGACGAAGATGAACTGATAACCATAGGAGAACAGGATGCCTACATTACAGTGGGCGACGATGCCGATCCCCTGCATCGCTCTATTTATTAAATATTTATGCCTCTAGCTGTGTAAGTCAATAAAAGTGCCAAACTCAAAAGACTTTTCGGGACTTTTCCATCTTTATTCGATCCATATCTGGGCACGTTCCTGGGTTACTTGGTATGCAGCCCTGCGGATTATGATTTTGTTTACCGTTCCGAGTGACTTGTGCAATATTTTTAGTGTTGCCCGGGAATTCGCTATTGCCTGGCTTTTTGAGGGTCAGTGTCATTACATAATCAACTAGACATGTGCGAAAATACTGTGATACGATAATTGATAAAGTGGATTGAATTTAGTAATTTTACGTTAAAGAAATTATAATGGATTTTAACAAGAAAGGAAGCAAACTAACGCATCGAAATTTGTATACCCTAACAGTATACCCTAAATGTATACCCTAAATGTATACCCTAAATGTAAATAGTAACATTTATATCTATTACATCATCAGTATATAACGATTTCACGAAATAAATCTTTTCAACAAATCAATAATTGAGAACTTAGAGATCATCAAACGGGTCAAGATAACCCATAAAACCTCTATCAAATAACTTACACTTTTATGACTATTGATAAAAGATATACAGTCATCCTGCATTATAATGACTTTCCCAAGAATATCCCTCCCATCCAGAGATTCCAGAGTTTCAATCGCCCATCTTGATACATTTTACATTCACTTTTTTATTGTTCTGTTTTACGTTTTCAATGTTATGGTTAATGAATATGTAATGATGATGATGAATACGAACGTGTCTCGTGATGATAACTATGCATGAATGAATGAATGTCTTTTTCGCGTTTCGCTTCTGTGTTAATTAATGGCTGGAAAATGGAAAATGTGTGCGGATGCGTGTGTGTCTGTTGTTAGTAATTAAATGTACTGTTGTGGCTGGTCGAGGATGAGGGTTACCCCATGGTCCGGTCTGCTTAGGCGCCGGGCCAGCGATGAGAGTCAGTCGAAGAACCAAAGCTGCCCAAAGGGATGAGTGAGTTTCAGAGATTCAGAGTTCTGGTTCTGGTTCCCAGGCTTTAAGCCTGCGGCAAAATGGCATCGGCAATGATCTCGGCAGGCTGCGCCGGCTGAATCTGCTGGATCTGTTCCTGCTTTGGCTGCTCTGCCTGGATCGGCTCGGCCGGAATGGTCTTGGTCAGCAGCGGCTCAGCGGCGGGAATGGCCTTAATCAGCGGCTCCTCTGGAAGCTGGGCCTTGGCCGCTGTCGGGGAATCAAGTTGTTCGTAAAAATAATGTATGGACAATTTCCTTTAGGTTACTCACGCTCTTCCTTCAACTGCTCCTTGGCAATTTCGGCTCCCTGCAGCTCCTGCTTGATGGGATTGCTCTCCAGGAGACGGCCTGCGAACTCGGACTTTTGCTCGCTGGCCGCGGCGATGATCGGTTTTGGCTGATCCTGGGCGGGCTGCTCCAGCGGCTGCTCCTTCAGCAGAGGCTGCTCCTTCAACAAAGGCTGCTCCTTCAGCAGTGGCTGCTCCTTCAGCAGAGGCTGCTCCTTCAACAGGGCCTGGGGCTGCGGCTCCGGCTGGATCTCCGCCTGTAACTCCGGTTCCGCCTTCAAAGTCTGCTTCAAAGCCGGTTCAGCCGCCGCCTGCTGTTGCTGCTGCTGCTGCTGTTGCTGCTCCAACTCGGGTTCCTGGATGCTGCGGGCCCGGATGGCTGGAATGGGCCAGGAGTAGACGGGAGCATGCACCACATCCACTACTGGTGTGTGATAGACCTGTGGAATGGTGTAGAAGTGCCGGGCTTCGGTGGCAATCAGGGGCTGGGTATTGGCCGGCGTCTCAATCAGCTCAATCTTCTCAGTCTTCAGTCCCTGCTGCAGTGGCTCCTCCTTCTTGGAGCCTGGTGGAGGAAACAGTGCCGGGAAGAAGCCTGCGCCGGCAGAGGCTGCAGATGCTGCTGCCTCGCTTAACTGCCCGCTCGCAATCTCAACGCCCTGCATGGATGCCTGCTGGATCTGGTTAATGATCTCGCCAGTGTTCTCCCACTGCTTCGTTTCCGGCTGACTGGCTGCCCCGCCAGCCCGACCCGAGCCCACTGCATCCAGCACTGGCACCACCTGGGCAGCAGCACCGGCCGGCACATAGACAATGGTCTCCTCATGATGATGCGGCGAGGCCACACGGGCCAGTGGGGACAGGCCATGGACATAGCGGAGGGCTGGCTCCAAGTGAACCTGCGCCTGTGGAGTCACGATCACTATGTGCTGCGCCGAGGGCTCTAGGGGCCTGGCCTGGCCGCTCGCCGCTGCCAGGGCCAAGCAAAAGGCCGCTATAAGGAACATTCTGTAAAGGAAGGGAGGAGGAATAGTTGGAAGGGGGTTTTAAAATTTATCAATAAAGATTTGGTAATAAATACTTGAAGAACATATTAAGAAATATAATAATATTTAATAAAAACTTTTTTTTTAATTCTTGAAGAGTATTATTATTATAATTAGAAGCTTGCTACGGTGTGATGGAGCTCTTTATTTCATTCTTTAAGTTTTTTTGGGGCATGAAAAGGCCAAAAAGCAAATATTTGCTATATAAGTTGAATATTTCGATATCTTTATTATTAAAAAAACAAGAAAGAAAGCTAACTTTGGCCAGCCAAAGTTTGTATACCCTTGCAGGTAACAATTAAAATATATCATAACTAAGGCAAAAATGCATTAATTTCGATTCGGAAAGCAGTTTTGTGTTAGTTTTTATTAATTTAAAAAAACTGCATACCAAATTTAAAATTTGAAGAAATAAAAATTTTTGGCCATTTTTGCTAATTTTAATGATGTAACCCCTTATCAAATTTCGCAAAAATGGACAAAAAATCGATTTCTTCCGGACATGTCTAGAAAGATTCGCATGTTAATGCTGATCAAGAATATATATGGTTTATGGGGTCGGAAATGATTCCTTGACTTAGAAAAATATTATTTTGTATTATAAAATCTGATTTTTTATATTAAAAATCTTCTTGATTTTTTTTTAAATTAAAAATATCATAACTCGGCCAAAAGAGCATTAATTTTAAATCGGAAAACTGTTCTGTGCAAGATTTTCTACTGTTAATAAATAATAGAAAATGTTGAAAATTCAATTTTTTATCAAAATCAAAAATTTTAATGATGTAACCCCTTATAAAATTTTGCAAAAATGGCCAAAAAATCGATTTCTTCCGGACATGTCTAGAAAGATTCGCATGTTAATGCTGATCAAGAATATATATGGTTTATGGGGTCGGAAATGATTCCTTGACTTAGAAAAATATTATTTTGTAT